>CAWUFW010008334.1:600000-901493 GCA_963921515.1 Calotriton arnoldi | reverse complement strand
TTAAATATAGACACACTAAGAACAATATGGACTATAACCGAAAACAAATACAAAAAACTCAAACATATAAAGGAACAGGCATATTATGAGACAGGATGCGACATTAAAAACAGATAATATACAGAAATATTCTAAACAGTACAGATTAATTGCTGCTCCATATTTAAGTTGCTGAAGTGTAGCCTGTACTAGGGACATAGAATTTAAGAGCGCAGAGTTTCTAAGGAGAGGATAAGAGGAAAGGAAGTTTGTGTGTTAAGGATAATACCAAAAGAGGAAACAGTGTAAATAAAGGTGGTGGGGACAGTATGGAGAGACAGACATTGAAGTAATGGCAGGTCTTGGACATCCAGTTATCCATCAACGAACGAGAAACATCATTTCTTCTATGTGCAAGTGTGTCGCTCAATTAGCTTTGGTGACTAAAAGAGGGGATAATGGAAATGGGCTGCTAGGTGTCATCACTGGGCATCCAGACTTGATGTAATATGGCGATACCTACCAAGTGTAAACACAGACGGATCTCAGCCAAATTAGGACATCACGGTGTGGTTTCAAAATGGACCCCCGCAGTAATATACATCATCAGTATTCTAGATTGCGAATCACTGTACAACACAATCAAAAGGCAACTGATTAGAGAAAAATAAAGAAAAATGAGAACATTTGCTAATATGCCAAACCAAGTCATGAGGTAGCATATACCTACCAATTGCTACTTAAACATTGTTGTCCACAACATGGGCGAGTGCGTGCTGCAATGGTGAGTCCCCAAGTGGAATTGCACCAACAAGAGAATCTGGGAGGGACCAATAAGCCTGATAAGCCACCTGTGACATTGACAGAGGACACAAGAAACAAAGAAAAAGGAGGTGTAAATGATGACGCTCCAATGACCCAAAAAGTGTATCAAACCAACAATAGGTATAGGGCCATGGAGCTAACCAATGCTATAATGATCATCGTTATCAAGCAAGCAAAAGTAGAAGGTGAGCAGTTTGCCAACGAGCACCATATAAGCACGAGGTACACCAATGAATCATGTCAGATAATATGTGGCGTGCCTAGATATGTGTACACAAATGGAACGCTATGTTCCACGGCCTCAGTGTGCCCCAAATGGAAAGGGAAATCCAGACATCTGGAGTTTCCCAACGAGTAAGAATAAATAAAAGTCATTAAAAAAAGTATCAAGCTAAGAAGAAAATGGGAAAAGAAAGAGAACCCACGATTAGTATTTTGCGCGTTTAAATCCGTCTGGGAAGAACCGGTGCATCTGTGTGATGGTACGGAAGTGACGACAGGAGGGCATAAGCATATGACCCCTGTTGTCAGTGGTTGACGCCCGCCATATTAGAATGTCTAAAAATTAAGATACAATATTATAAAAAGAGCTGGCAACAAAAACCAAGAAAGGGATGGCAATAAATGTAAACTAAAAATGAAACTAAACGTGAAAGGGTAAAAAAAAATAAGTATGGGAAGTGAAAGGAAGAAAAAAAAAGGGGGGAGTGAGCGAAGAAGATGAGTCTAAAGCGCTCTGAGTGTAATGCTATGACGCAGGGCAGAATAGAAATGTGACACAGGAAAATAATAATGAAAATAAAAAATGAAAATAAAAAATTATTTGACAATATAGGAAATAAGAAACATAATAATAAAAATACAAACATTAAATTTAGATATTAGATGGAAACCCATAGCCTGTTGGGTCCCACAACCTGATTTACAATGTGAGCCTGATGAATAAATATAAGAAACATGTGCATCAGATTCTTTCATCATCAGAGAACATATACACTTCACAAAAAATTATGCAATTCTTCATCCGTGTTGTGACCAAGTTCCACACTACACAGGCAGCATATCCATGCTGCCTCTCTTCGTGGCAGCGTCAATTACCTATTGCCTCCCCTGGGGTCTGGGGGTACATGTTCGATGCCATAAAACCAGATTTCGCTATTGTCCGATGGTGTTCTATCATATGGAACGTCAGCGGGTATCTCATGTCCCTATTGTGTATGGCTCTGACATGCTCCTGAATGCGGGATTTGAGTGCGCTTATGGTGCTACCCACATAAATTATGTTACAGCTACAGCCTAGGATATAAACAACAAATTTAGATTTGCAATTCATGAAATGTCGAATCTCATAGGTTTTATTGGTGTTGTGGCGAAACCTTTTTCTTTTTCTTTTGCCAAATTTACACATGTTGCATTTAATGGTGGTCAAACTGAGTTTGTCCTTTTATTGGAGCAGGCATAGGATTGTTCACTATTGATGGGAATTGTGTTTTAGAGCATTTTTGTTTGTGTGTTATGTCTGGAGATTATATCTGTTGCCTGTGTCTTTTGTTCTATTCACGGATTTACTGTGTTTTATGTATTATATATGTTTGTGACAAACACAAGGAGATGATGGACGGAGCGCTGAAACTTTTCAGACACTCACCCCCAGTCACAGATCTGGGTTGAATCCATCATCGTTGTTTAGCTCATTTCACCACCCCAGTTCAGCCCCTGCTTGATGGATCTACCCATAACTTTCCATGCACAAGCTAGACAAAAACACCCTTTTTGGAAAGTTTTGTGGAGATTCGTCAAATGGGGCCAAATTTATTAGACAAATCAAAAAAGGCATTTACATTAATTTAATATTAAATTAAAATACGTTTAGAATAATGTTATATTTAACGTACAATTAAACTGAACATAAAAAAGCATTTTTTTAAAATTAAAATGTAATGATATGCATGAGTGAGTGTGTGTGTGTGTGTGCGTACACTCACGCATCTAAATGGTTAAAATGTATACCTACCAACCCACCTGCAAATTAAAGGCATCTCCGAAATAAAGCACCACGATGTAAAGATCCTCTTGATGTAGTGACTGCTCTGCAATGACTCCTGGTGGAATACCATGCAAAAATACAAGTGATAATCATCAATCTGAAATTATCTATTTTATTCTGTTTTGAGGGCAGTTTAAACGTTCGTAAATAACGTGGGTCAGATTTACTAAGCTCTTGCGTTGCCCTTGCATCACGGAAGGCATCTCAAGGGCTTACGTGATATTTATTAAGCCATGCTAAGCCACCTTTCATGCCTCAGCATGGCCTAGTAAATCCAGTGTAACACAAGGTAGTACAAATCGCTATCTTGTGTTACTATGCGTTGGGAAGGCATTTCATGGATGGAGCATGGGCGTTTCCAGGCATCCGCCCATGGATTCTGATGCAATCCCAGATTTGCTAAGGGTAGTAAAGGTGGGATTGCGTCATAATGGTACACCTTCCCAACAGAGGTGTAAGGAGGAGAAATATCTTAATTTCTCCTTGTTATTTCCTCTTCCTTTGTGTGCTGTATCCTACAGCACACGTAGAAAGAGGAAAAGGCCTCTATGGATTGTTTTTCTGCAGTAAGGTGCCCCTTCCTGCACAAGAACAATCATCCATGTAACGCAGGCACCCTTAAACCATGACATAAGTGTGCATGCGTTGGCGCTAGGCAGCCCTCAATGCAGCAGCACAGGGAGAGAGCAGCAATGCGTCATGTCTTAGTAAATATGGCACATTCCTGCTGTATCCCTCTCATGCGACACAGCGCGGCAAGCTGTCTGGCTGCGTTGTGTTGTGTTATATTTTGATCAATCTGGCCCATAGGTTCCAAGGGGCGCACAACCACACACATGAACTACTCCAGATTTGATCCGGCGCCAATATTTGTAAATTCAGGTCCAGATTTATCAAGGTTGGACGCGGCACAACGCAGCAAGACAACTTGCTGTGCTGCTCTGCATCAAATGGAGAGGGCAGGAATATTTGCTATCATATGGCACATTCCTGCTCTCTCTACGTTGGCACACTTGTGGCTGCCAACCACCAATACAGTCACCCTTGTGCCATGGTGTAAGGGTGCCTGTGTTACACCCAGGATTGTTTTTGTGCAGGAAGGAACACCTTCATCTACAAAAACAATTCTTAGAGGCTTTTCCTCTTGGTAACTGTAATACTTTTGAAGACACTGTTCATGAAAAAGCATTGCTGTCATTTCACAAAGCAGTCTGTGCTTAGGAGTTACCTGTATGTCAAGTTGATGCAAGTTACTTATTTGAGGGGCATATTTATATGAGAAGGTGGGTCTGAGAAAATTCCCAATCTATAAATAAACAGCATTCACTGACACACCTTTAAATGATGAGATGACAAATTTGTAATAAAAAACGGTAAAACCCTGGAAATTCATCAGTTAAGGGTCTCACACAAACTTAAGTTCTCTCACCCTATGGGACAAATTTACAAACATTTTGCACTGTGTTTTCATCACAAAAGTGATGCAAACCAGAACAAAATGGGTTTTTTATTTACTTTCCAGCACAAAACTTGTTTTGAGCTGGAAAGTTGGCTATAAGTAACGAAAAGCAGCGTGATGCACTGCTTTGCGTTACTTAGCGTCAAGGGGGTGTTACATGTGTACTGCATTCCCCATGCAACCACCCATGCTTTTTGACACAAAACCCTATCAATTAACAATAGTAGACAGGGTTTTGTGTGAAAAATTAACACCACTTGAAAGCAGCCTTTAAAAGGAGAAATGTTTTCTTTTCTCCTTTCTTTTCCAGCTTTGCACTGTACAACACACCTGATCAATGTCGGAAAAGATTAAAACTTGTCTAGGCATAGTATTTTGTACTGGAAGGGAACCCTTCTGTTATATTCCATATAGGTACCCTATATAGGCGCAGGTAACATTGCAACCTTTCACCTATATTCTTCCCTACATTACATACATAACGGTTCTTAGGCACTGACCTTTTACCCAGATATGACACTGCATTCAGAACGCGGGTTTTTCCCTGGTTCGATTCTCATACATTATGCATGAGGCTTCTTGGAAGCACAGTAGGATTACCATCTCCTGTATAATATCTCTGTATAAAGTTCAGGCCGACCGTCATCCTTTAGGCCGACACAGTAACACAGCAAGGTAGGACCCCTGGGGAGACCTATGGGTATATATACATCAGGTCTTGCTTAGAAAGACAGAGGAGACCTTGACTTCCCGGCAGACACACTGACCAGAGACGCTGAGGTTCCTGCATGCAGATGCTCCAGCTAGCAGTGGTCTAACATCCCTCGCGGGGTGTCCAACTCGAAATCAGGACGGGGTCCCACATTCTCTAACTCTCAGGTAATGGGGTTGACTAGTTCCTAGAGGGATTCTTGGCATAACACCTACACAGATGCTAGGTACAGTAGGTACATCTAGTTAGGGAGACATCGTAGGAGTACACACTTTTAGGTTGCACTTTTTATCATGTGTTTTATGTACTTGTATATATTCATGATTTCTGCAAGATGGTAGAACTATACCATCCCTTTACTTTTGTAGTATTGCTAATCATATATCTCTGCTACTGTCTAATGGTTGTTGCAGCTCATATATTCTACACTAGAATAACAACTGTTTAATAAATCCTTATTGACAAACGCCCAGTATGTTTATTCTGTGTATCTCTGAGACAAACTAAGTGAGCACGAGTGACTGAGTGAAAGGTAGTACATTGTTTTCACGATCCTGGGGGGTAAGGGTTGTCATGTTCTGAGGTTGCCAAGAACCGTTCTCTCCCCGATAAGAAGAGACTCTAGTGGCACTGTGAGCTAGCTGATACAGACAGGCTAACGTATCCGGTGGGGGTGCGCAGAATCAGTCTGCCACCAAACCCACAGTTTATGTTATCCAAACGTGCAGATCCTGTATAGGGTATATAGGAACTACACGACATGGCGCCGCCAACGTTGGTTGGGTATTTATTTAACAGTAGAATCTGAGTAGTTCAGTCGTGCTATTCTCAGAGACCCCTACTCACAAAACACCAGAGACGTCTGGAGTGGGTGGGCACAAACTCCGCCACAGCTGACTAGGCTAAAAATCCTGGGGCATATTAGCAAGACCCACGTTAAAATTATCGCCGTTTTAGCGGCAGGAAACTGCCGCTAAAACGGCGATAATGGGCTTGCTAATATGCGTTATAGAATTCCAATAGAAGCCCAGGTTAGATGTGCAGGACATCTAACCTGGGCTTCTATTGGAATTCCATAACGCATATTAGCAAGCCCATTATCGCCGTTTTAGCGGCAGTTTCCTGCAGCTAAAACGGTGATAATTTTAACGTGGGTCTTGCTAATATGCCCCCCTATTTATTGGCTGTTGGTTTATCAAGCTTGAAGGACACAGTGTTCCTAAAATTGTGCATAAACACCTTATCTTGGTTCCCTTGAAAAACTATTTAGTGTACTAAAAACAATGACTAACCAGGTCCTAGACCCACTGCAAGAAGAACTGCCACTCACAGACGAGGAAGATGCAGACGCAATACAAATTGCACCAAACTTTAGAAATACAGTCACCCTGAGACTGCTAGAACATGGTTTATCATCTAGGGGTGGCATGGTAGTTTTTGTGATTGAGGCACACAAATCAAACTGAACAGAGGTATTTAATTCGTGGGTTACATTCCCAGCAGCAAATGCAAGAACAAAAACATTTCACTCTTACACAGAAGGAGATGCACCAATGGAATATTGTCCGTTCGAGGACATTGAGGTTCCACTCACGTACCAGGAACACTTATACTGGTTTAAAGGCGCCCTACCCCACATAAGAAGAAAAGTAAGACTCGGCCCGCTCGGAAGAGAAGGGGCAACATGGCCAATATTAGCGGCCTACACACCACATCCTGACATTGAAACAATGCCACCAGGAGACTTACTCACACAACACAAGGAATTAATTAAAATATATAGGAACATGACGCAATTCGTCATGAGGACACTTACAGTCCAACCAGCAATAGTTGCAACAAATGGAACTCAAATTCAGGGTACAGCAACTAAAATTACACCACAAACATTACACTCGGTAATGGGTAAAATGCCCACAAAACGTGAACAAATACCATTCTGGGTAGCTCAGAAAATAACTCAGCTAGAGGCAGTATTCCCGAATACTACCCCGTATGAAAAACACAGAAGGCTAACAATCTGCTTGCCCATGGGGATAACTCCACAAGTAGAGGATTGTACCACTTGGGGTACATTCTTTGCTGCCATTTATACCAAAACTCATGGTATCCCGTCATTAGCAGTAGTACCTGATGTATTAAGACAGATACAAAACGAGTACAGAGCAGAGCCTGCCCTAAACTTAGGGATGAAGTTACTAGGTAACTATGCCCAGGTATCAGCCATAATATTAGCTAATATTAAAGGGGAAGCAGCTTCAGTGGCTATCCGCCATTGCCTAAGGGAGTTCAGTCCTTTAGAACAACAACATGAACTACCCAAAATAATTGAAACTGCGTATGCAGAATTAGGCAGAGACAGTTTGGGTGGGAAAGCTTTAAAACCACAACTGATGGGCAGTCCTGAAAAGGACACTTCTAAGCAGACACCTGCTTCAACTAAAAAGAAGTGGGACAATAAAAAACAACAAAACTTTAAAGGAAACAGATCTCAATCCCGAGGTAGTTCTCCTCCACAGGAGCCCTCCGAAAAGAGGTAAAACCTTAGGAATAGGGATAACATTAGGAAACCTGACAGGTATCAGGATACTGATACATGTTTCTCTCGTTCCTTTCAGGGTTCATCGAAAAACTCTGAGAGGGAAGGACGGTCAGAAAGACAAGAAGAGCGTACAAAGTCCAGAAACAAGCAGCACGCTCAAGATTACACTTCTAAAAAAGAAGAGAAACCAAAGCCACAGTTCAAAAAGAAGAAAGTTGCAGGTCTAAAAATCAGACATGCCCAGAATTCTGAGGACTCGACTACTGAATGGGGAATGGGCTCTGACGATGCTAGACAGTGCGGCAGAAATAACAATAGCTCGCCAGAACCTGAAGGAATTTCTGGTGACAGCGGACTTGAATGATTATATCACGATAGAAACACCCGATACTAGGGTAAGTGTCCCACATAAGGTATATGAAATAACGCTCCAGATGGAGGGGGACAAATGTAGAACAGTGAGAAGTCTCTATTGGGAGAACCTAACGTTTGGCTATGACATTTTGTTAGCTGAACAAGATTGGCCGCCAGCATTCGTCATGGATTGCCCTAAAGGAGAAACGGTAATTCTTCCAGCATTCTCAGACCATATTCCCAGGCATTTACAACACACATATGCACAGGAGTGGGCGGTAGCCCAGGCTCCGGCATTATACAAAAACCATGTTGGATGGGATGAGGATTCAACCCACCACATCATTCCTTTAAAAAATACTCCAACTGCACAGAGGCAGTATCCAATAAAGCAAGAAGCTAAAAAACAGGTCAGGGAGATCTTAGATCAACTTGAATACCAAGGGGTGATTGAAACTTGCACCTCACCAATGAACAATCCTTTGTTTCCTGTCATGAAACCGGACAACTCATATCGTCTAGTTTTAAATTACAGACATTTAAACACTTGCACTAAGACATTTGCAGTCAAAAATGCACACAGTGTTGCATTAATGAATAACATAGTGCGGAAAAAATATAAAACAACACTTGATATCTCAAATGGATTTTTCTGCCAAAATATAGCACCTGAATCAGGCATCTAACAGCATTCTCAGCGTTAGGGTCCCAGCGGCAATTTTGTCAACTCCCCCAAGGGTATAAGAATAGCCCAGGGTTGTTTTCGGCCAGAGTAACTGAGTTACTTCAAAATTTGGATGAAGAGGCATTGTCCTATGTGGATGATATTTATCTAACAGACGATGACCTAGAGGAACACTTAAACAGAGTAAATACCATAATTTTGGGATTTGCATCTGAGGGCTACAAATTCAACTTTAAAAAATCAAAAATTGCCCATCTCGGTGTCCTGTTTCTAGGATATGAGCTTTCAAGTGAAGGAAAAAGCCTGGCAGCAAATTTTTTAGAAAAATGCGTGCTGCTCCAACCTCCAAAATCATAAAAATTTTTACAGTCAATTCTGGGATTCCTAAATTTTGGTAGAACATACATTTTAGATTACGCAGAAAGAGTAAAACCTTTCTACGATTTAATAAAACCTGATTTTTCAGTAAGACAATGAACACAGGAACATACAGATACACTACGTTCCTTAAAAGCTGACATGATAGCTTCCAAACACTTACAGACACGCGTAAATGTACGCAACCTGGTGATCCGTATAGTTGCAGGTCAATCTGGGTACACCTAACTAACATATAATGAAGGTGGAACAGTACCAATTGCATACAAATCACATTTGTACACAAATGCTGAGATGCGCTTCGCATCTACAGAAAAGATTCTAACAGCAGTACAGACTGTTGTAGTGAGAGAAAGAGCACTGGCTCAGGGGAAACGAATAATAGTAGTGACTCCGGTTCCAGCCTTAGAGGCTGCGACAAAGGCAAGCGTTCCTAATGCTAAAGCCTTACATCCGAGATGGATACAATGGGCTAATTCCCTCACTGCAACAGATGTAGAATACAGGTACAACCCAAATTTAAAGACACAAGCATTTCTGCAATACGAACAAGAATATCCTCTACCAAATGAAATAATGCCTCTTGATCAGTATGAATATATAATTTACACTGACGGATCTGCTCAACCGGCCATAGGGAGTAAGCAACAATATAGCGCAGCATGTGCAATCGTTAAAGGTCGCATGCGAGATGGAAAATTCCACCCAAGTTGCACAAAAACGCAGTCTCTAGAAGACTGCACGGCACTGCTGGCAGAGTTAAAAGCGCTAATACTGGCACTGGTGAATACGGATCGAGAATTCCCCACACTAATTGTGTGCGATTCCTTTTACTGTGTAAATGTAAAAATGTAAATCCAGTACTTGTATAGCGCACAAATCACCCCCGAAGGGGTATCTCGGCGCTGGGGGCCGTTGGGAAGATTAAGTGAGGTATTGCCCAGAGACGCATGGTGCTGGGCAGACCCCTGCCGCCGGAGCCAGGGATCGAACCGTGATCCCCAGCGTCCAGCGTCAGTCGCCCTGGCCGCGGCGCCACACCTCTTCTATGACTGTGTGCAGTCATATAATGAATATTTGAAGCACTGCGTTCAAAATGGGTTCAAAGATGCAAAAGGTGGCACAATTAAGCATAAAATGCTATGGGAACAGGTAGTGGAGTTGAAATCCGGACTACTGAGGGCTCACGTGATACATACACTGAGTCATCAGCGTGATGGCGTTCACGTTGAAGGGAATTCATTGGCTGATGAAGTCGCAAAGCGGGCTGTACACACGGCTTCCGTAGCTGCAATCACTCGTTCTAAAACGAGAATAGACGGTGAGATTATGGTGGCAGTCATTGCTTCACGCAAAAACAGCAAAGCATTACCAAAGAAGTTTCCACTCAAGTACTCCTACAAGTTAGATGCCAATAACATTCCATTTTCTCAGATTCCTGGAGTGGAGGATAGAGTAATTCCAAATATGGATAGTAGGTTAGGTTTAATTCTAGCAGCACACAAAGGAATAGGTTCTGCACATGCAGGAGTTACGGCGACTGTTTCATTGTTGAAACAACACTATTGGTGGCCTGGGTTGACAAAGCAGACCAAAGACTCCGTCTTAAAGTGCGATATCTGTCAACAGATAAATGGGGCCACCATAGCACGCCAAGCGCAAAACCCATTATTAGACAGCATCAGTTTGTCCGTTTGCGTGCGTCCTGCTCCAGATTCCTATGGGTGTGGCCCCAGCGCTCAGCTGACGCTCTAACTGTTATAAAAGATTTGCGAGTCTTCATAGGGACATACGCAATTGGCACATTACATTCTGACCAGGGCCCTGCGTTTAGCTCTCTGGCTTACAAGGAGGCCATGCGAGGATTGGGTGTAGCATTGCGGTACTCATCTCCGTACCATCCCGAGGGAAATTCGGTTGTGGAGAGAAAAAACCTGGACTTAAAGCAATCTTTAACAGCTAGAGTATTAGGCACGGGTAAAAGTTGGGTAAAACATTTGTATGGAGTTCAGCGAGCTATGAACAACATGCCCAGAAGTTCTCTAGGGGGTGTCGCTCCTTATGAGGTCCTATTTGGGACAAGAATGTGGGTACCTGATCTTGATTGTTAAGGCTCAGTGGCGGATGAAAAACCTTTTGACATCCATGATCGTTTGGCTGTTTTACAGGATCTAAATGAATCCAGGACACAAAAAAGTAATGTCCACCTGAAGCAGACCGCCACTGGGGAAGTCAAATCAGTCACGGCAACACCTGTCTGGATCCCAAAAGTCAGGGATTTGGTCAGAGAAAAGATAGCGGACAAGAAAGAATTTGGGCCATCATACAGACAGCCTGTAGCGGTCCTAGCAATTGAAGGAACAAGAACTGTACTTCTACCGCCTCTTGCCGGAAAAAAGGAGAAAAGATTTGTCTCAATCGACCTAATCAAACCACACAATGTGGCCGATACTGAGTAGTAGGCCACATGGACTCCTAAGTAGCAGACGCCCTCCTCTCGCTACAATCCAAGAAGTTCAAACGGAAAGACTCATCACGTTCAAAGAGTCACCTGTACGGAATGATGGACTATGCAACAATGCTATGGAACTCGTTCCTCTTGAACCTGAAGCTCAACTTCAAAATCAAACTAAAAATCAAAGACAAATAGCTGTCAGACCAAATACAGATGTCTACGTTAATGTGCCTCGACAAGAGCAAAGTACGATTTCAACAAATCCTGATGCAATTCCAACAATTGATCGAATTGCTTCTGGCTACTTCATAAACTTTGATACGTTTTCTTTGGATCCAAGTGAACCTGAAACGACGCCAGCCCAAAAATCACGCAAGCAGCAAGTAAAAGACTTTCTGAACTTTCTTAGAAGAACTTACCTGGTATCATCGTGGGTAGAACTATGGATAATTACCGGGGTACTTTTCTTTCTTTTCTGGTTAGGTTTAGTGATAGTTTTTAACATGCTTATTAATGGACAATACATTCGACAAAGCTCTGCAGCCCAAAACGTGAATTTCATTTTAAAACCACATCAATCTTCTCATCGAGAACAATATGGCGATAACCCATCTAGAGAATGGCATGCAGATCCTTCAACTAAAACAATGGATCAAGGGGCCCACTCATATCGCAGGGCACACATTGGACCTACTGTTCTCCAACATAGAATCCATCATAGTCAAGGAGATTAAACCCGTTACATGGACCGATCATTCACTAATTATTTTTTCATTCTCCCCACCCGCGATACCAGCAAAAGTTCCTAAACCTATGCACGGGACTTATAGAGCCTGGAAATTAGTCACTCCTGACTCATTTCAATACCACTTTGCTCCTAACGATCTAGCGACTCTGGGGACCCTACCTACCAACAGGGGTGCAATGAACCTTGAAACAGAGATCACCAAGACTCTGGACCAATGCGCACCGAAACTTAAATCTAAATCCTCAAGAAAAACTGTATCCGAAAAGTGGTACACAGCAGATCTTAAGGCATTGAAAAAAAAGTGCAAAATAATGGAACACAATTGGAGACTGTCCAGATAGGACCCCGATAAGTTAGCATATAAAACAGAACTTAGGAGCTACAATTATGCAATTAAGAAGGCCAAAAGGGCGTATTTTGCACAACGAATAAACGAGAACGCCAACTCTGTAAAAGAGCTATACAAAATAGTACGCGAATTATGCAAACCGACCTGTATGTCACAAACCCTGCATCCTTCAGCAGAATGCTTTGAAATGATCAGTGAATTTTTTATAGATAAAATAGGCACAATTTACTCGTCATTTAACATCACCACACCAGCAGATTCCATCAACTGGGAAAGCAGGGACCCTCATCCCGACGCCCCCGTACGTCTAGGTAGTTCTGTCCCCTTTACAGAAAAAGAGGTCGCCAAGGCAATGGGGGAAGATAAATCGGGATCCCCTCTTGACCCCTGCCCACATTTTATTTTTTCACAGATCATACCTACACTGGGCCCATACATCACGCAGCTATTTAACCAATCTCTGGAGACAGCAGTTTTTCCAGAGATTTGGAAACAGGCCATAGTGACCCCTTTGTTGAAGAAGGCAGGCTCAGATGTAAATAACCCAGCCAATTACAGGCCAATTTCTCAACTCCCTTATCTTTCCAAAGTATTGGAAAAGTTAGTCAATAGACAACTATCTAGAGTCTAACGAATTACTGGACCCCTCTCAAATGGGTTTTAGGGTCACCAACAGTACAGAGGTAACTCTCCTGGCTGTCCTAGATAATGTAAGATCACTGTTGGACCAGGGAAAGGCAGTAGCCTTGATCCTGTTAGACCTGTCGGCGGCTTTCGACACGGTCTCCCACCAGCTTTTATTGGAAAACATGCACGAAAAAGGGATACACGCAAAAGCCCTTCAATGGCTCAGCTCATTTCTGAGCAACAGAACACAAACCGTGCAAATGGGTGCCTTCTCATCAACTCCAAAAGTTCTCAGTTGTGGTGTCCCGCAGGGAGCATCCCTGAGCCCTACCTTATTTAATGCCTATGTATCATCTCTGGCAAAAATTGGCACGAAATGGGGCTTTGGGATTTGCTCCTATGCGGATGACACGCAACTGACAATAGCTATCGGAGATAGGCATGAGGACACTAGGGCCAAACTCAACAACTGCCTCACTTGAATGGCAACCTGGATGTCAGAACACTGCTTAAAGCTCAAAGTTGAGAAATCCGAAATCTTGCTTCTCGGCGGAGCCAATCATATCTGGGATGCGTCATGGTGGCCCCACTCGTTGGGCATTGCCCCAGCACCCAAGCAGTGCGCAAAAAAATTGGGTGTCATCATTGATAACACCCTATCAATGCAGGACCATGTGCGGACCCTGTGTGGTAGAAGCTTCGCCACACTGAAGCTTTTAAAAAGGCTTTTCCCCTGGATCCCACTGGAAAGCAGGAGAACAGTCACACAGGCCCTGCTTGTCAGTAGGCTTGATTATGGAAATGCACTTTTCGTTGGCATGCCAGACTACCTTTTCAAACGTCTGCAGGTAGTACAAAATGCAGCGGCCAAACTGGTGTGCAACAAGGGCAGATACAGCTCAGCGACGGACTGCTTGAGGCAACTTCACTGGCTGCCCATGCGTCAAAGAGCAAGATTTAGGCTCTTAGGACATGCACACAGGGCTCTCCATCAAACCGGCCCCAGGATTCTCCGGAATAGAATTAAATTCTACACCCTGTCCAGGTGCCTAAGGTCACGCTTTTAGGCGCTAGCTGAGACTAAAAGGATCAGTAAGAGTAGGGCAGGCGGACGCACCTTCTCGTACCTTGCAGCTTTGCACTGGAACGAGCTTCCGCTGGAACTACGGCTGATCGAGGATTACATGGCGTTCAGAAAGAACCTTAAAACCCACTTATTCTCCCAGGATGGATGCCACCGATCTCAATAGACCAGCCTAATTCACCACCCTCCCGCTACACTAGCGCCGTGATATCCCTATGGGATGAATGTCGCACTTTATAAATAAATAAATAAAGAGACTTGTCTTCAGTGAACATTACAGCAGTTCCTATACCGGACGGTATAGTGTGGGACAAGGTTGATTTCGATATATTCGGCCCGACCGAACTTCTAAAAATACCACATTTATTTAAAATATCATTAAGTGATATCATTACCTCAAGTACATTTTCCGATGATTGGGATTTTGAAACTGTTAATAACATGTTGTCTGATTTGGAAAAATCTGCTGCATTTTCGAATAGTGAAACATTGGAAAGCACATCAGATTTCGACAGTATGTATTGTTATCAACACTATGGTCATCATTTTCTGCATAGATCTGCAAATCCTAGAAATGTGTTCACTTACCACCAGTGGGAACATTGTCCAACACCGCCGGAAGGCAGTTCAAAAACATTTGCACAGAAGTTTCCATATTTTTCAGGGTTCAATATGTCTGACCCAGCCTCATATTATTATAAGGTTGTACCAACATCAGCACAGAAAAATATGTTGACAAATACCAAACAGATTTACTCTGCTGCCTTTATTGCCCAGCTGTCTGAACAAGGTTTCGACTTATGGAAAGACACCATAGACTTAAAATCAGTCTGGGGTACTAGAGAATGGCAGGTGCAGGGGACAGAAGCTTTGTTTAGAGCATGCCTCATCCCTCAACAAATCATGTTTTTGAATGAGACAGTGGACTATCCAAGAACAAAGACTTGAACACACCTCGGCTGCCGACTCCATCACACATCGAGGGTAACATCTCATCACAGGGAGAGATTACAGTAGATGATATCATACAATACAACAGATCAGACCCCAATTGGAAAAAATGGTTGATTTGGCCCACAGACACTAATAGTTGTCAGGCAAGATTCATGGGTAAAACCAAAGGGTTTAGTATCCATAGGCCAGATCCACGTTATGTCCAGAGACAACATCCAGGGGTATTGACATCCTACAGTGTTGGGAAGTTGTGCCTCGATTGGCTAAAAACCTCAACCCTCACACAGGTGAAACAACACTTATCCTTACTATCACAGGATGTGGATCTTAGGGATTTTTTAATGGGTCCCAGGAAGCCACGTCAGAAACGTTTCTATTATGCTGTCTACAATGAAATATGGAAAAAACCTACAACAAGAGGCCGCAGAGAGGTTACGTGAAATAGACCGTATAAATCTAGAAAAATCTCTAGCAGTGGTAGACAATGGGTTAACTACATTGACCTCCAGGATATATTCCTTAGGCAACATTGTATATTCTGCGATAGACATACTAGAACAAGATTTGGCCATATTACAACACGGGCAATCACAGTTACGTTCTATTATGTTATTGAGCTGGACGCTGCAATCTTTGCGTGCAGGCTACGTGCCTTGGCGTTATATCAACAGTACGTCTCTGTTTTCTGAATACAATATAACAGATAAACAGATAGAAATGGCACAAAGGGGAGCAAAATATACAATGCTGCGTATCGAAAAAACAGGGTAGATTAGCATTTACAGTGGCAGAATCACCGTCCACAGAATGGCTAATCCATGGCCACATAACTCTACTGGTCACTACTTTTCAGTTTCAGTATTGCCTTGAACAAAAGCAAGTAGGCAGATATGACGAAATGGATAAGGAATACATTAAAAAATCATGGGTATTACCATACAGATTTCGATGCCGGAGTGGGGATCGAGAAGTGTTTCTGAGCGGTACAAACTGTGAGAACGCTTTAAGTGGATCGCTCATATGCCGGGATATAATGCTGCACGGGGCTTGTAATGGTTCTGTAGCAAACCTATCCTGTCATTTGAGGGGTGCCCCAGCTGCAATGATTACTCCAGCATTCAGGCTACTTTCGAATGGGAGTTACTTGATGCTGAACAGTCAAGGCTGCTGTGGAATGCTCCTGGGCATCGCATATCTGGTAACCGTGAGCTCCAGGGTTACTTGTTGTATGCAAGTATCGTTTCCACTGACACATACAGTCAGGGAGGCGCCTTTATGGCCTTCACTGAATGTTTCTTTAATACGGTTTGATACTTTAAGCAAAATGAAAGCCATGCTTCTACAGAAGTCTGTGCCCTTAACCTCCGCTCGAGAGACTTTTGATTTCCAGATCGCAAGGTCTTCAGCAGAGATACAGGCGCTCATTCATACAAACTGCCCTTTCCATTTAGCAGAAATGGTAAATCGTATCTTTAACATGTCTGATACGACAGGCATTGTCCACCTATTTAAGACCATAGGTTCTGGACTTCTGAGCACCTTTCATACGGTACTTGGAGTTATACCAAACTTCATTCATTCCGTATTCGGAAGCATCTTTGGAGGACTTCCGCTGATCCTGTTTCTAATAGCGGGAATCCTGATTGTTATTTTTCTGCTACGTAATGGACGTCCCAGTCACCAAGGAGATGAAAAAAGCACTCCTGGAGCGGAAATACCGTGATCGAATGGTACAACATCTAGGCACGCCTCGCCTAAGAGAACTAAGTGCATCTTGGTTCTTGTCATTTCGACCAATCTGGATGGACTGCATCTTACCTGTCCTCTGATGCCTGTTTTGCAGAGAAGAATGCTTGTTAGACCTTTGTTTGACACTCCCATCATGTGCGCAACCGGACGTAAATGCATTACTGGACCCGATAACGGCCCATGTTCTGCAGTGTCCCCAGCATATTCCAATGTTGATGGCGGCATTCCTTGAGCCACCACAGGTAGTAACTGCACCTGTTGGTATGAACACCGGCTCCTCCACTGACACCCAGGCTTTGGACGGCGCACAGGCTGTCACAGCACCGGCTGCGGACAGTGTGGAACATCATCTGTGCTCAATTGACCTTCTGTGCGAGGTGTTACAGGGGCCGTCTACTGCGAGAGCAAGCAACAGAAATGTTGCGTCTACCAGCCAGGACACAAACATTTGACTCATTTGGCTCGTCGTGTGCTAGGAAGAAATTCGCCCTTTTTTAAACAAGCTCAAATTTGGAACTATGAAACTAAATTGACATTCCTTTCATTTTTCAGGCATACATGGCTTTATAATGCTTATAGTGATTCGGACTATACCAACGGACATTTTAGAGCTAGGGCTTGCAAAAATTTTAAGACGTTTTAACGTTTTTTAGAAATATTTTTTATACGTTTTTAAACATTTTTAGCTAAAGAGGTGTTTTTATAAACTTTGTGCGTACCACTATCTAGTTATGTTAGTAGTACAGTAATAGGTTACATATGTCGTCCAGTCGGAAGAGGAGTGGGTGTTATATTCCAAATAGGTACCCTATATAGGCGCAGGTAACATTGCAACCTTTCACCTATATTCTTCCCTACATTACATACATAACGGTTTTTAGGCACTGACCTTTAACCCAGATATGACACTGCATTCAGAACGCAGGTTTTTCCCTGGTTCGATTCTCATACATTATGCATGAGGCTTCTTGGAAGCACAGCAGGACTAACAGTAGGATTACCATCTCCTGTATAATATCTCTGTATAAAGTTCAGGCCCAACGTCATCCTTTAGGCCGACACAGTAACACAGCAAGGTAGGACCCCTGGGGAGACCTATGGGTATATATACATCATGTCTTGCTTAGAAAGACAGAGGAGCCTGTGACTTCCCGGCAGACACACTGACCAGAGACGCTGAGGTTCCTGCATGCAGACGCTCCAGCTAGCAGTGGTCTAACATCCCTCGCGGGGTGTCCAACTCGAAACCAGGACGGGGTCCCACATTCTCTAACTCTCAGGTAATGGGGGTTGACTAGTTCCTAGAGGGATTCTTGGCATAACACCTACACAGATGCTAGGTACAGTAGATACATCTAGTTAGGGAGACATTGTAGGAGTACGCACTTTTAGGTTGCACTTTTTATCATGTGTTTTATGTACTTGTATATATTCATGATTTCTGCAAGATGGTAGAACTATACCATCCCTTTACTTTTGTAGTATTGCTAATCATATATCTCTGCTACTGTCTAATGGTTGTTGCAGCTCATATATTCTACACTAGAATAACAACTGTTCAATAAATCCTTATTGACAAACGTCCAGTATGTTTATTCTGTGTATCTCTGAGACAAACTAAGTGAGCACGAGTGACTGAGCGAAGGTAGTACATTGTTTCCACGATCCTGGGGGATCAGGGTTGTCATGTTCTGAGGTTGCCAAAAACTATTCTCTCCCCGATAAGAGGAGACTCTAATGGCACTGTGAGCTAGCTGATACAGACAGGCTAACGTATCCGGTGGGGGTGCACAGAATCAGTCTGCCACCAAACCCACAGTTTATGTTATCCAAACGCGCAGATCCTGTATAGGGTATATAGGAACTACACGACACTTCCAGTACAAAACCTGTGCTGGACTCAAGTACACACCTTTGCAATATGGCGCAAAGGTGTGTGCGTGCACTTTTAGAAAAATTCTGTGCCGGCGCTAGGGAGAGGGGAGAAGAGTGCCAATCTCTGTAGATACGGCGCTCTCCTGCTCCCTCCCTGTCACGCTACGCAGCGCATCATTTGTGGCTGATGCGCTGTATTGAATGAGACTTTCATAAATCTTGCATTTTGTGAGTATACACATAGCACACAGCTACTTCGAACCTCAAATGCCAAATCATGTCATAGACTCCATTACAGATTAAATTGTTGATAACATCAATAGCAACATTAATTGCATTACTGATGACATTATGTGCATGGTTAGTGGAGGGTTTATACAGAGTTAGGTTTAGTGAGGCCATCAGTAGCATCTCACAAGTAAAATTGCTGATGGCATCACCAAAACCATCACAGGTAGCATCAGATGTATCCACCAATAAATCATCGCTGACATCACGTAGAAAGTGACCAATCCAAAAGAGGTGACGCTAGTGCACTGTGGAGTGCTTTGTGTATTCAGAGCCTAGTACACAAATGCTTTGCACGTGTCTCTGTCTCCAGGGAAATACCTATCAGAAATAGTACGTGTCCTGCTCAGTACTGAGTCCAGTGTCCTTACTACATAGTCTATGTCTCAGAACAACTCCCGCTACCCCATAGCACATCTGTTCTAGACAGGTCACAGGCTCACTGGTACACTGTAAGTACACGCTTGCTATCTAAGTACTGTACATCAGCACCACTGCTATCCACATGACTTTCAAGAGTCCATGTGAAATCAGACTGCAAAACATATATTTCAATATCAATGATTCCAAAATAAACATTGCCAAAATGTCAACCGTACACAAATATCTCCAGGCAAAAAGTTTGACTAGTTTGTCTTCTCACCAAATGGTGATTTGCCGGAGACAGCACCTGTAAGGTCCCAGAGTGGCTTGTGACAATTTCCATAAGAAAGGAAGGTGCACTCTAAGTGAAAGCAATCAGGAAACATGTATTATCCAAAGTTTCTTTTCTTTATTTACGTAGTTTGGTTAAAACCGGCACACAGCCAACGCGTTTCGTTCCCTAGTGCCACGGGAACTTCGTCAGGGCTTATTGGTAATATAAAAGGAACGTACACAACTCAGTCACAGGTCCAAATGTTATCACGGTGTACCGTTTCAAAATCAAGATCGTACGTCCCCTGATATGGTCAAGACACCCTATATAAAAGGTCTTTAGGGAATATTCCTTTAGATAGATTTAATATAATGAGGGAGTCCGAAAATAGGGAGTCCCAGACGGCGCACTGCTCTTTAAATTTCAAGAGGTCAACTATTCTACAGCGTGAAAGATTTCCGACGGCATGATAACCGGCAACACGATAAGGCTTGTGACAATTTCCTCCAACATAAACCTGACCTAAGAGCCAACTGAATTGCTTTCTTCTCCATCCTGTTATACCGCTTCACCTGACCATTTGCCTGTAGCTGGTACAAACCCACTATTGTGTGTTTAATCCCACTTGATGGCAAAAACTGCTGCATTTTTCCAGATGAAAATTCAACGCCATTGTCTGTGACCACTTCTTCTGGAATAACCTCACATCAGAACATCAAATGTCCTCCAAGAATTTCCTTGACAATATCTGTGGTCTCACTACCCACCATTTGCACCTCTGTCCAATCAGGAAATTTATTGCATAGCAATCCTTTTCAGGCAAAACCTTGAATGGACCCATAATATCATATGCCTGTTTCCTCCAAGGCTTACCTGGCAAATCAACTGTGCACAGTGAAGCAGATAATGCACGTGCTGACTAATCACTTCTGTTACATACATGGCCCTCTGTCACCCATCTATCAATCCTAGCATCCATTCCTGGCCACTAGAAATATTCTCTTACTTTCCTCCTGGTCCCAGAAATCCTGCGATGTCCCTCATGAGCCAAATGTATGATTTTTGCACGGAAACTAACCAGAGGCACCAAATTTTCTGCCCTTTGCAAAACTTTTCCTTTCAATGTCAACTTCTCATAGGCAATTCTGTCATCATATAACATCTTCTCACAGGGCCAGGGCAATGTTTTTTAACACTTCTGTTTATTGGCATTTCAATAATTACATGAACACGGTATATTTTAGACACTGATGTGGTACATTGAAGATTGCCTAATATCCCTGGTATTTAAAGCCTCTTTCGGATACATGCATTGGTATCAATTATTATGAGGGATCATAGTGGAATCAGAAGCAAACTATCTCCCATAGGGCGTAGGGGTGTGAACACATTGCCAGGAGGACTACAAACCGTAGAACAATAATATTAAAACATCATGTACAACGTATAAACTATAACTGCGCCCATATATGCCTCAGTCTTGTTGTGGAGTGCATAATCTGTGCCAGTGGTAGAAAATAAGGGGGTCAAGATCCTGGGGGAGGGGAGCCAGGAGAAGGGGGGGAGAAAGCGTGGGTACATCAGGTCAGTAGGGGGGTCATAAAGCAGCCCGTCAGGGCCTTTACCCATCTCCCAGCGCCCCTCATCTGAGTCCCCAGTCACCTGTTTGCAAGTTTCCATCAGGGTCAGGCCCCCAGCTTCAGGTGGGACATGTCCTCTCAGTTGGCCCGTCACCTTCATCTCCTGTTGATTCATCCACTGTCCCAGGAGACTCCCATTCATCAACCACTTCTGTCCACAGGGATGCAATGGGCCTGCGTCATACTCCCAGCACATCCTCCCGCTATAGGGCCCTCTTCTCTGCCCTTGCCCACCCAATGTGTAACATCGTTCGCCCAGGTTTCCAAGCTCGGTCCCCTTGGTGATTTCTAAGCCATATCCACTCGTTACTTGGCCAGGGCTAGGTCCATAAATCTGTTCCCCACCTTCTTGGGTGCCAGACTGTGGAACAGGCTAAGGGGGCAAATTGCAGGTGTATTGTAAAACGACCTACTCAGTGTCTTGTTAAGTCTCAAGATGATCACATCCTTAAACCCAGTGAGCCCAGGGAATTCCCAAAACATGTGGCCAAAATCAGAGTCTAGTGCCTCGCAGCGAGGGCATCCCCTAGGGTCTCCACCGTAAATAGCCCTAATCCTATGGGGGGGGTAAGATACGTCCTGTGGGTGTAATTGTATTGTATGTATTTAAGGCGTGAGTTGCGGGAGACCTTCTAAGAGTAGGTGAGCACCCTTCCCCAGTCAGCATCCGACAGGTCTGGCCCAAGTCCTCCGTCCAACGGGCCCGAAGGGCATTCAGCAGTTGCCTAGCCAGTCCATTCAGTGCCCTATAAAACCATGTGACTGGGTGAGTGCCCATTCCATCGTCAGGAGAAGTTAAAGAACCACATGTGTGAGTGGTTTTGTGTCCGCACTTCCCCACATCCCTCGTAAGGCATGGGTTAGCGCTTCACAGGTATGAAATTGAACCAGTGGTAGGGTGGTTTGTTCCGTCAGTTCCCTAAATGGGATTCGGGCATCCAAATGAAAGCAATCACCTAGAGTCACTAATTCGCCTCCATCTGTGATTCCAACCGACCGGTTGTGAAGTTCAGAGGGTCGCAATAAGGGAGGCGCACTAATGGGAGCTCGAGGGCATAGGGGGTCGCCGTGCCAGTACGCCGCAGCCCACATCGCCAGCATGTTAGGGCAGTGGACAGTAAAATATTTGGCGGGGATCCGCAGTGCAGGTTGGAGGAGCTTTGCCAGTAGCAGTCCCTGGTTTGGTTCAGTGCCCAGCTGGCCAATTTCAGACAGCACACCCAACCCTCCTTCGAGGGTGGGACGGCGAAGGGTAGCTAGTACAACCCTATGGCATCCGCCATTCCAAATCAGTTCCCGAAGGAGTCCGTCCAGTTTCTGGAACCTGGCCACCGGAAATCTTACCAGGCATTTTTCAAAGAAATAGAGAAGTTTCGGGAGCATGATCATTTTAGAGAGCGCTATACGCGCCATGGTGGAGAACTTGAAGGAGCGCCAAAATGAGACGCAGGACCTCAGGGACCGGAAGGACTGGCTCAGGTTCCTCTCTCTGAGATCTTCCAAGTCAAGGTAGGTTTTGATGCCTAAGTATTTCGAAAGTACGCGTGCCGAGGATATATCAGGCAGATAAGAAATGGGGCGGCACAATCTATTGGCTACCGGGAATACACAATTCTTGGTCCGATTAACTCAGAGACCAGAGCACTGGCCATAGTCTTCAAGGAGCTGCAGAGCCTGGGGGATATCCCTTGCACCATCCCCGAGGTATATAAGCAAGTCATCTGCATATAGAAAGATGACTTGTACCGTGCTGTCTAGTACAATGCCCCAGTTCAATGCTCTTTCCAGAATCTCTCTGCCAATGGCTCGATAGCAATGGCAAATAATAAGGGCGACAGGGGGCAACCCTGCCTGGTACCCCTGTATATTTCGTAAGCCACAGAGATTGTTGGTCACGTTCAAACCCTTACCATTGGGTGGGTATAAAGTAGTTTGACCCATCATGCCCAATCATCGCCCAGTCTCATTTGGAGCATGGTGTTCTCCAGTAAGTCCTACTGCAACAAAGGCCTTCTCTAGATTTATCGACACAATTACTGCAGTGAGTTCGGGTAGTCGGCTTTGTGTGTAAAGGATCACGTAGAGTCTGTGGAGGTTGTAGGAGGTGTTACAGGTGAGTATAAACCCATTTTGATCACCATGAATCAGGGCCTTCATGTGGGGTAACAGCCGGGAGGGCCAGGGCAATGCTGGTGATAGCAAGAGCCCATAGGCCTCTCGTGCAGGCCCTTATGGCACAACACTGACAATATTCGTCTCCCCAACAGCAGGCACGGTATCCACCTGAGATTTTCCAAAAGATGTTCTTTGTCGACAACTCCGTTGTTTCACTACCAGAAGGGTAATCTCCACCTCTGTTGGAAATCATAACTTTCTCAATGAACAGGATACTACTGGGCGATTGTTTTGTTGCTCCATTCGCTCGTCGCCATTATGAAAAGGACAAGCAAAAATGAATGTGTCCTTGTGTAACGTAACTGGTTCTCATGTAAAGCGCTCCAATACCTTCGGGTCGGGTTCGCGCTATATAAATCTGCACACAAAAAAAAAAACAGCCAGCTTTTGGTTACTTTGGAAGGCAGTTTATTTGTACACAATTAAGTGCACCAAGTGCCAATAATCTTGATGTCCTTCTGTTCACATTTCAAACCACTACACCACCCTTCTACATCCCACGCTCGCCTCATGCATTCTACATTACACCTATCTGCACCTTCTACACTCAAAAGTTCAATTTCCAAGCTCAATACCACACAGTTTATTTTTAATTGCAGGAAATCTTATGTCCCAACTATTTCAGGAGTGGTTTAATTTACTTTTCTAAATCAAGGTCTATTTTATTTGGAGGCAAGTGCTTGTCAGGTTCAGATTGACATTTCTGGGAGGAGCTATTTGCATACAGGCCAGATTTTGGAAGCCTGCATTTTGATTGCTTTTACAAAGGATGCTGCCCCTTTCGTCACTGTCTCGTTTATAAACCTGCTCGGAAACTCAGGCCACTCACTGTCGGCGGATGGCCACGTCACCCGCAGGGGGACACTAGAGGGGACAGCCCCTTAGCATTCCCCCACTGCCCGGTAGGGGCTAGTATTTCTTCTATGATTACCTGGCCGGAAGAGGACAACCAAGGGGCAGAAAATCTCGCCTCCCCCAGGAACGACGCACTTCCGTCAGTACGAGGGTACTTAGGTGGGCAACTCACCTGGGCAAGCCCTCTTTTCCGGCACAGGCAGCAGAAGAACGCGAGGGCGACCCCTTCATCCCGTTAGGGACAGTTGGTATCCTGACAGCTGGGGGTTGGCCTTACCTCGCTCCGTGGTGGCAGGGGTGCAGCAAACATTTAAAAAAAGCATTGGGCCGCAGCCCCAATACGTAAGATACAGCACCGGTTAATGAATAAGATGGCAACGCAATGCCCAGTGGCTGGATATTGTTTCAGGAGGGGTGCCAGCGGTTAGTCCTTAACAGCGCTGCACTCTGATGATCACCCGTAAGATAACCCTACCTGTTTTTGTATATATACATGCATAACAAAATGCAAATAAACTTGCGACAGTTTTCCCACAAGACAAAGGTGTTGGTGTGTTTTGTTCATAATGCAACTGTATAACTGTGTTTTTCTCCAAGTAGGATTCCTACAACGTACGTGAGATAACAGGGGCTAGGGGTGGTAATGTGTAATACACGGTCTAGTCTTTAATAGATTTCTCATGTGTAAGAATGCTATCACATTCTCATTCCATGTTTCCCCTCGAGTTTGCGTTCTGTTCCAAAGCAGTTAGATCTCTGTCTTCTGCTTGGAAGAGTTCGCTCTCGCCAACCTCCTGTCTACAAATAAAGATCATCAATTTACTCATCACGTCTGGACCCAGTCATTTACTACATTTTGGCGACGTTTCGAGGATTCAAGGAACCCAGCGTGCACATCTCCTTCCACATTCCGACTTGTTTTCCTGCATAAAATCTTCAGAACCTAAAGGAGCAGAGCGAAAACGGAGCAGAGCGAAAACGGAGCAGAGCGGAGTATCGTGATATAGGCGAGAGCGGACGGCACTGTGAGTTGAACATTACATTCAAGTAATTGGTATGCGCAGTGGAGGCAAGCTGTGAGAGTGATCGTTGAGATCGTGTAACAAGCGTGGAATGAGCAGTGAATAACTTCTGAAGCAACCCAGAGTGACAAAACTTGGCATCTGTGTGACTGAAAAAAAAAAAGAAGAAGTTAAGCGTGGTCTATTAACTCTGCCTTACCGCCTTTCAACAGAGAGATCCTTCCCCTGTTTGGTCATCTTTGCTCTGATGACGTGACAGAATTTCCGCTTGTACTAGCGGCAGCGCGTACTTGGAGGCACGCCGTTAGCGTCTGTGTTGCCCTGGTTACCAGCGCGGCCCGACGTGACAGAAGTTCCACTTGTCCTAGCGGCAGCGCGTTCTGGGAGGCACATCGTTCGCATCTGTGTTGCCCTGGTTATCAGTGCGGTCCGAGAAGTGCGTCCAGCGTTAACTGATCACCGTTAGTTAAGCAATCTGAAGGAACGGAAACCTCCACCAGAAGCCTTCATTTCCATCACGTTTACAACGCGTTTTCTTCACCGCGGATTGCATCTGACGCTTCTTACGGCAAGCTTGTGTTCTACATTTCAGCATTTGCATTAAGGTATTTCCTTAACTTTGTGTTGTGTACTTTATCTGCAGTGATATACACGCTAGTTGTATATCTCCATGTGACTAGTTTTCTACAGCGATATACACGCTTGTGGTATATCGTCGTGTTGGACTTTGGTTCCTTTAAGGCCATCCACACGCCTTGTATTTTTTTTGCCTTCTAGTCTTCTCTTCTTGCATATACAGTGATATCCACACCCTATATTACTGTTTTGAACCATGGATCCATCTCAGTTTTCAGTTGTTTTACCCCCCAATTTCCTAGCACACCTGGTCAACCTAGCATCCCTTGGGAGGACTGGATCCTCATGTTCGAGAACTATCTAGACGCACTAGAAGGTCAAGATTTTTCAGCTAAAAGAAAAAAAGCTCTCCTTTTGAGTACACTAGGTAAAGAGGGACAACGTGTTTTTCGTTTTGTCCCACAAGCACTCCAGGCTAATGGCCAACCCATGCCTGATGAATACAAAGAAGCTGTTTGCAGACTAGAAGTCAGGTATTCCAAAGAAGAAAACTTAGTTATGAACAGATATAAATTTTATACACAGCACCAAAAAACAGGTGAGTCTATTGATGACTTTGTCTCAAGATTAAGAGAAATGTCTATAAAGTGTAACTTTGGAGCGATGACAGATGAGCTGATTAGGGATCAACTCATCGTACAGTGCAATAATAAGAAAATTCAGGAGCGATTATGGGCGGCAAAAAATCCCAATCTTAAAACTGCAATTGATTTAGCCAAAGTAGTCGAGCAATCCGAAGGATGCATGAAAGAACTGGAGAAAAGGAACCTCAATTCTGAGGTTAATGAAATTTCGCCACAAGAGCATCGTGACACGCGTCATGATGATGAAGAACCTAGCAACATCAAGAATAAAGCAAAGTTTGTAAAAAGACCCTACAACTCCAAGTCCACTGTAGTTGTGCACAAACTTTCCAATAGTAGAATGTGTAACAGGTGTGGCAGTAATGCACATTCTCCTGACTCTAAATTTTGTTTTGCTTCCAAGCAGGAATGTCTTAAATGCGGTCGCATTGGTCACTATGCTCGTGTATGTAGGAGTAGGTTTAATCCCAGTGTTGCTACTGTACATGCTGTTGAGAACGACCCAGAATTTGATGGTGATAAAATTTTAGTTATTGAGTCCCAAGATGCCCAAATTGATGACGACAAGAGGAAAAATAGGCCCAAAGCTATTTTCTCTATCGATGGTCGAGATGTGTCTCTCATGGTCGATACTGAGTCTAAGTTTACAATCATACCCAAGTGTCTCTTTAAAGAAAAGTGGGGTGAAAAAACACTACTTCCCAAAGACATTTCCCCTGGTGGGTATCAGGGTGAGTCAATTGACATCCTTGGGTATTTTGAGGCTCACATCTCCTTTTCCCACAGGCACATTCAGGGTAAGGTGTATGTATCTGATCACGGTCCTGCAATCTTAGGGTGGGTACACCAATACGACTTACACATCATAGTAAACCCGAGGGCGCCCATGCAAGTCATGATTGTTGAGGATGCGGGTCTGGACAGCATTCTCGAAGGGGCTCATGCAGTGTTTAGAGAGGACCTCGGACAACTTAAGGGCTATGCTCATCGAATCTTACTTAGGAAAAACTCAGTACCTGTCCAACATAAAGTTAGGCGTGTTCCCATTGTAGTTAAAAGCGAGGTCAAAAATCTCATCAAAGAGATGCTTGATTCAGGTGTTATAGAGCCGGTAGAGGCCTCTCCTTGGATTTCTCCGGTCGTTATTACTAAGAAGGTGGATGGAAAATTGAGATTCTGTGTTGACTTGCGCTCCTTGAACCAGTGTGTTGTTGCCGATACCTTTCCACTCCCAAACATCACAGAACTAGTCTCCACACTCAAGGGTGCCAAGGTTTTCTCTAAACTTGACCTTAAAAGTGCTTATCACCAGATCAGACTACACAATGACTCCAAACATCTCACGGCTTTCATCACTCCAGAGGGCACTTTTCAATTCACGCGGTTACCCTTTGGACTTACTTCAGCTGCTAGCGTTTTTCAACGCATGGTCTCTGCCATTTTCAAGGGGGTGAATAACACTATATACTTTCAGGATGACATATTAATTTATGGTCAGTCCATTGAGGAACACAACGCCATCCTTAGAGTTGTTTTAGATAAGTTGAACAAATCAGGTCTTACACTCCGCAAAGATAAGTGTAAATTTTTAGTTGATCAGATTGACTATTTGGGCTACACCATTAGCACCTCTGGAGTTCAACCAAAAGAGAACTTGTGCAGTGCTATAAGCTCAGCTCCATCTCCAGTTGATAAAGACCAACTTCGCTCATTCATGGGTCTTATAGAGTATTATTCAAAATTCGTAAAAACTTTTCTGATAAAACTGTTTGTTTACGTTCACTCCTTAAGAAAGGTGTAAGTTTTCTGTGGTCCACTCAGCATCAAGAATGTTTTGACCAAATTAAGAAAGAAATTTGTGAGGCTAATGTTCTTTCCCCTTTTGATGTCAACCGCAAATCTATTTTAACTGTAGATGCCAGCTCAACAGGCTTGGGAGCAACGTTATCCCAAATAGTTTCAGGTTGTGAGAAGACGGTAGCTTTTGCCTCTAGGACACTAACTGATGCTGAAAAAAACTATTCTGTCATCGAAAGGGAGGCACTTGCTGCAGCCTGGGCTGTTGAATATTTTAGGACTTATTTGTGGGGCACCAGATTTCTTCTCAGAACTGATCACAAGCCACTGATAAAAGTATTGTCTCCTGGTGGTACTGGTAAAGGCTCTGCGAGACTTGTCAAACTAGCAGCCAAGCTCCAGTGTTTCCAATATCAAGTGGAACACATTCAAGGTTGGAGAAATATTCAAGCCGACTGTCTTTCCAGATTGTCTGTCGATTGGCGCTCTGTGTCTGACCCTGTTGGTGTACATTACAATGAAGACATTGCAGTTGCTACAATTGATGATGCAGTCTTTGTGGGTGAGGGTGTGTTCGATGCTAATGACTGGAAGCGTGAGATGCAAAGTGATCACACTTTACAAGAAGTAATTAATTTGTTAAAATCCAGCCCTAAAAGAGAGAGTTGTCTTCCTGTGTCAGTACGTCCCTATTCAAAAATCTTAGATGAGCTGTCCTTGTGTAGCGATAACATTTTAGTCAAGGGCGAAAAGTTTATTCCTCCTTTTGGTATCAGGAGAAAACTGTTGACCTTAGCACATGAAGGACATCTGGGTCAAAGTCTCACTCAACGACGTATCAAAAATCATTTCTGGTGGCCTGGTTTAGATGCCCAAGTGGTGGATTGGGTGGAAAATTGTTCTATTTGCAGAGAAGGAGAAAAAGACTTAAAGTAGGTTGCAAATCTCACGATTCTCATATTGCCAATCCTGGTTTACCCTGGCACACTGTTTGTCTAGATTTCATCGGTCCCATGGGTGAATTACATGAGTCTGACAGGTTTGGTATTGTTGCAGTGGATGTTTTCTCTAAATGGCTGGTGGTCGAATTTACCAATGACATTACCACTGAGAGTACAATAAAGTTTTTAGGTAAACTGTTCAGAGATGAGGGCATACCCTCTATTCTTATTACAGATAATGGCACACAATTAGTTTCTAACGATATGCAAACATTCTTAAAAAATTGTGGAATATCTCATCATCGCACTTCTCTTTACAACCCCCAGGGAAATGGTTTGTGTGAGAGGGCCAATAAAGTTGTCAAAGGTATCATTCAAATGGCTTCGGCTAATGGTTGTATTGTACGGAAATTGGTTGATGAAATGCTTTGGGCATATCGTTCTACTCCACATGTTCAGAGTGGAAAGTCCCCCTTTGAGTTGATGAGGGGCAGGTCCCCTGGAACAAAACAGTTAGTCACCTTACGTGATGTAAAATGTGCACCACAAGAACCAATGAATAGAGTTTGTCGTTTCAGCATTGGTGATCAGGTTAAGATCAAAACAGGCAGAATAGGGAGAGGTCTTTCTAAATTTAAGGGGCCATTTACTGTCAAAAAAGTTCTTAATCACTGTGTTATCTTGAATAATGGTGAGTGTTGGAATTTTCGCTGTGTGGCTCTGTATCAGAAATGTAACGACCGGCTGGTGCAGAACAAACACGACAGCGCTGCCAATAATAGTGGATATGTGTTGGCCCAGGACTCTTTAGATTACACTCAACCGAGTGTTTCAGGTAATACTTTGGGTGGAGGTGATTCTCTCATTCCTGCAAGTTCTAACCAAACTACTATGCCTAGTTTGGAGAGCACTGTTTCCTCTCGTTCTCTTAGGTGCCGCAAACCACCTATGTACCTTAAGGATTTTATCTGTTAACAGATGTTGTTGTGCTTTCTTTCCCTTTATAGTTTTTTTTCTCTCTTTTCTTTCAATCTTTTTGAGATGTATAGCTTGTTTTTTTTTTCTTTCGTTGTTTGGAAAGGAAGAAGATGTGTAATACACGGTCTAGTCTTTAATAGATTTCTCATATGTAAGAATGCTATCACATTCTCATTCCATGTTTCCCCTCGAGTTTGCGTTCTGTTCCAAAGCAGTTAGATCTCTGTCTTCTGCTTGGAAGAGTCCGCTCCGCCAACCTCCTGTCTACAAATAAAGATCTTCAATTTACTCATCAAGTCTGGACCCAGTCATTTACTACATAATGCTAAGAGGCTGGACATAAAAGTCTCTCCTGTGGCTTTCATAAGTCTTGCCAAAGATAAGAGCCACTCCTTCCTGTAGCCACAGTATCGTTTGACACCGGTTTTCTACGCTTGAGAGAAGCGAAGAGTGTCTCCTGGAAAAAGCCGTGGGCAGGAGGAAACAGCCAATTAAGGAAAACACCCCAAGGCAAGAGCCAGGTGAAGTTCTTCCGAATGGAAGAGAAAACAGAATGACTAAGTGATAAACAGCTCTGAAGAACATGGCTGGGCAGAACCGAGCGATCATGGGGCACTTCAGACAAAAGTCAAAAACGGGACAAAAATGTAGGGTTCATTTGACTGTTTTCAAAGCAGTGTCACTTGTTTTTTTAAATCTTCTTTTACAGTTGGCTACAGGAAATGGAAGGAACACTAAAGGACGGACAGGCAATGCAGGACCCCTGATCGATTAGAAAAGCTTCTGATGTATTTAATAAACAGCAGTCGCCATCTTGAATTGGAAGTCCCACTTTCTAGGGTTCGTTTTGTGAAGTAACAGAGGTAGGACGTCAGTGTCAAGAGATTTATGAACCATGAGAATTTGAGCGAGTGCAGTGACAACCCTCAGCCTAAATCATGGAACAGTTCGACTGGAGGCGGCATAGGGGACGTGGAGCGCTAATGCGACACACATGAACTGCACTCGTCACAGATTTGGTGGACATCTGTGGCCGTCACGCAATCTGTGCACATACTCCTGGTTGTTGTGTGCGCTTATCATGAGCTAGTACCGCGCAGCTCTCTCTCTCTCTCTCTCTCTCTCTCTCTACAAAGACCACTAAATCTCAGGAAGTCTTTCTGACGTGCATAGCTATCTTTCCTGCCTCCTGCCGCTATGAAACTCCTTGAGGACCGAAGCAATATTTATAGAGGGAGGAGGTGGTTGAGAAGCAAGTAGGCGCTAAGTCTGGAAAGCAAGAGCTTTAAGAATCACCAAACATTTAACAAACCTTACATGAAGCCCCTCTGAGTTTGTTAAATTCCTATCAATGAAACGTGTCTTGGACTGTCTGCAGAATAAAACTCTTGTTCAACAAATACCTGATGTGGGGGGCCATATCTTAGCCAAAGTACCCCACAACCACAAGCACTTGCAATGAACCTAGCTAATGCTGCTGGGTGCACCCCATCCCTGCCCCGCGACCTCGAGAAGACGGCGTCAGTGAGCCAGGAAGGATACCTGATCCTTGCCGCAGCTTCTACGCACTTTATCTAACACCTCTAAGAAGACTGTCGCCATACCACTGCTGGAATCTATATTCTGGTTATCTGGAGGATTCAGCCACAGAAAGGCCCTGACTGGCACTGAACCAGCACTGACACTGCTCTGCTGGCATCCTTCACTCAAAGGGGATGTTACCTTAAACCTGGCACCGAATGGGCACTTAGAGTGCACTGCTGGCATCCTGCACCCAAAGATCAGATTGGGTGGCACATGGCCAAAGAGACTGCACTGCTGGCAGCCTCCATCCAAAGGTGAGACTGACTGGCACATGGCACGTGAGGGCACGGAGACTGGCAGGTGGCACTGAACAGCCTCAAAGTTTGGTCCTGCAGGCACTGGGGTGGCCTTTAGAATCGGACAGTGTCGAGGTGACTCTTCCAGAACCATGCACGACACATCAAATGAGGCCTATAAAACTGGACACCACAATGCAGAGCAACATACAAACTCCCCACAAGTACCCTAGAAGTAGGCCCAATATTCTAAAATGCATCTTGCTCCCCTGAAGGCAGTTTTGCATACAGCGGCTCGCTTTGTCGCGGTGACCATATTCCTTCTGTGCCTTTAACTCTACAGTGCCTTCCGTTGGAAACCAGCACACTCTACGAGACCGCCTGTATTAGCCACAAGACCCTACACATCTCCTTTTCCCTGCCCCCGGTGCCTAGTCCCCAAAGTAATGGTATCAGGGGGCTCATTTTGCTATACAGTACATAAGAGCTGCTAGAGCCATCAACTTTCAAAAAGAAACATGCAATGACAGTCTTTTCTGGCCATGAAGCGGAATCTGTCTCTCTCTCTCTCTCTCCTCTTAGCCTTCACATCACTGCCCTGATGGACACCTTCAAGAAGTTGCACAAACTGCTTCTCTTCCAAAGACACCTCCTGATCTGCTCCTGATATATCCATGTATCTGATGTTGCCTCCCCACCTTCTTTTCCAGGCTCCTCCTTTTCTTTGATACCTTTTCTTGACCTTATTGTACAGTAGCTTATTTATTTTTTCTAAACCGCATGGATTCCCTTCCAGTCCCTTTGAAACTCTGAATATATAAAGTCGCTGTTATATGTAACAGCTTGCAGTGTACTTGTTTTCCATGTTATCTGGGTTTCAGTAATTGCTTAATTCACCTTATAACTTTCCCGTTCAATATTGTAAAGTGCTTCACTGCCCATGGGCCATGTTCCTACTGTTTGAAAATGCAAAAATAAATCAACATATAAGATGAGGCCTCTAGGACTGGGCGCCATACTCCAGCCCTAAATGCAAAACTCTGTTTTGTGCCGCTAGAACTGGAAACAATATTCTAGATGAGGACTCTAGAACTGGGCACAATCCTTTAGGGGAGTCCTCTCAATCAATCAATCAGGAATTTATTTAGCACAGCTACTCACCCGTAATGGTCTCAAGGTGCTGAAGGGGGGGGGGGGGGGGAGACTGCTGATCCATCTGGGCGTGGAGGTTCATTCGAAGAGCCAGGTCTTGAGATCCTTCCTGAATTGGGTCAGCGAGGGTGATTGCCTGAGGTGGAGGGGCAGGGAGTTCCAGGTCTTGGCGGCGAGGTAGGAGAAGGATCTTCCTCCTGTTCAGGTCTTGTGGATCCGTGGGACGTAGGCCAGGGCAAGTTGGGCGGAGTAAAGCAGTCTGGTGGGTGTGTAGAAAGAGAGGCGGTGGTTCAAATATGCTGGTCCTGCGTCGTGGAGGGTGTTGTAGGCATGTGTGAGGATCTTGAAGGTGATTCTCTTATTGACTAGGAGCCAGTGGAGTTGACAGAGGTGTTGAGTGATGTGGCTGCAGCGGGGGATGTCGAGGACCAGTCTGGCTGCAGCGTTTTGGACGTTCTGAAGTTTCCTGAGCTGTTTCTGGGTGATGCCTGCATAGAGTGCATTACCGTAGTCTAGTCTGCTGGTGATGAGTGCATGGGTGACCGTCTTTCTGGATTCTGTGGGGATCCATCTGAATGTCTTTCAGAGTAGGCAGAGCGTGTGGAAATAGGATGAAGATACGGCGTTGATCTGGCGGTTCATTGAGAGTGAGGAGTCCAGTACAATGCCGAGGTTGCGTGCGTGGTCCATGGGGGTGGGAGGGGTTCCCCGAGCAGCGGGCCACCAAGAGTCGTCCCAAGCTGAGGGGGCGGGTCCTAGGACGGGTACTTCGGTCTTGTCCGAGTTGAGCTTGAGGCAGCTATCTTTCATCCAGGTGGCCACGGCCTTCGTTCTGGCGGTTGTAGGTTCATTGTGAGGGAAAGGATCAGCTGGGTGTCGTCGGCGTAGGAGATGATGATGAGTCTGTGGTTTCTGACGATGGCTGTGGGAGGGGCCATGTAGATGTTGAAGAGGGTGGAGGTCAGGGAGGAGCCTTGGGGCACTCCGCAGCTGATCTCGGTAGGTTCTGAGAGGAATGGAGGTAGTCTGACTCGCTGTGTTCGGCCGGTGAGGAATGAGTGGATCCAGTCCAGAACCTTGTTGTGGATGCCAGCGTTGTGTAGTCTCGTGATTAGGGTGCAGTAAGAGACGATATCAAAGGCAGCCGAGAGATCCAGTAGGATGAGGGCTGTGGTTTTGCCTTGGTCGAGGAGGGAGCGGATGTTGTCAGTGGCAGTGAGGAGAATTATTTCAGTGCTGTGTTTGCTCCGGAAGCCAGATTGAGAGATGTCCAGGACATGGTTTTCCTCGATGAATTCCAAGAGCTGGGCGTTGATGACCTTGGCTGAGAAGGGGAGGAGGAAGATGGGTCTGAAGTTCTTGCGGTCTGTGGGGTCGGTAGATGGCTTCTTCAGCAGGGGGTTGATCTCTGCATGTTTCCAGCTGTCAGAGAAGGTGGCGGTTTCGATGGAGCAGTTAATGGTGCCGCGGAGCTCTGGGGCGATGGCGGTGGCTGCTCTATGGAAGATGTGATACGGGCAAGGGTCCGATGGGGCTCCGGAGTGGATGCTCTTCATGGTCTTGAGTGTGCCTTCTGTGGTAAGCGGGGTCCAGTTGAGCAGGGTCTGTTGGGGTGCGGCGTGGTTGCGTGCCGTGGTGACGGGTGTTGAGGCAGGGTCTTGGGTGTCAAGCTGTCGTAGATCTGCCTGATCTTGTGGTGGAAGAAGGTGCCGAGTTTGTTGCAGAGGTCTTGGGAGGGTTGGATGTCTGGGGTCTCTCGCTGTTTGGCCTGGCGAATTCCTTGACGATGGCGAAGAGTTCCTTGGTGTTGTGTGCGTTGGCGTTGATTCTGTCTTGGAGGGCCGTTTTCTTTATGGTTTTGAGAAGGTGGTGGTGTGCGTTGACAGCGGTTTTGAAAGCTGCATGGGTTTCCGGGGTTTTGTTGTTCCTCCATCTCTTCTCGAGTCGTCTGCAGGTGCGTCTGGACTCATGGAGGGCGGGAATGAACCAGCTGGTTTTCTTGGGGTGTTGATTGCTTGGGGCCCTCTTGAGGGGGGCCAGTGTGTCGGCGCAGTTGGAGATCCATTGGTGGAGGTTATGTGCTGAGGTGCTGGCGTCTGTTGATGCCGGCGGTGTGGTAGTGCTGAGGAAGGCAGTGAGGTGTTCCTCTGTGGCCTTGTTCCAGCTGCGACGGGGGAGGTGATGAGGGCGGTGGTGGACGTTGGGGGTAGCGAAGGTGAAGTGCACGCAGTTGTGGTCAGTCCAGGGGAGTTCGTTGGTGTGGCTGTAGGTGATGTTCCCGCTGGCGGTGAAGACGGGGTCGAGCAGGGTCGAACTGTTTATTATACTCCAGGATACAAACTCCTCCTCTTGAGTCTTCTTGAACAGGGAACAATACTCCAGCTGAGGCCTCTAGCATCGGATATCATATTCTTCAAACAAGCAACGCCTTGTAAGGCTTTTAGCACTCCACTCAATACTCCAATTGAGGCCTCAATAACTAGTCACAATACTTAAGATTAGGCCTCTAGTACTGTACACTTCTCCATATCGAGTAAAACATATAAATAAATTTTACCTGTCCTGAGGAAGTCCCTCTGAACACACTGCTGGGGCTGAAATGTTGGCAGACAGTGACTGACCGCTAGGCCCTGTTAGGCTAAACTAGAATGAATATTAGTACCATGTGTTTTTATTTTCATGGAAACTGTCTTGTGGTTTGTGGCCTCCTGGCCTGCCTGGATACGTTGGCATATGCCTGGCTGCCATGATGACTTTTGCGCACGTTACTCTTAGCCGTTGTTCTGTCGCCCTCTGCTCCTGCCAAGTTATTCTACAACTGTCTGCATTTTCTGTTTCTCACCTTTCCTCCTGTTCCCTTTGGGCTCAGTCTGAACAACAGTTACAAGGTCGAAAAACATCTCCCTGGTTCTTGCTGATATGGCCAGTCCCTCGCACCTAGACATAACAATAGGTACAGCTGCCATGGGGAAATTGGTGGGCATTTATGATTGCGTGTTTCCCTCTTGAGGGGAACTTGAAGAAAACCTTTCCAGAGAGAAGAGCTGTTATTGTCTGCTGATGTAGTCTTTGCATCTAGAGACTGAGGTATGGGGGTTCGCTTGTCAAAGCCCAGAGGTCTTCTATTTTTATAAAACAATAGCTACTAGCACGGGGAGGGTGGTAAGGTCATTCAGCCTTCTATCCACTGCTTTATGAAATGCTTTCCCCGTTAGTATTCTATGGAATTGTAACTATGCTGCTTATATTATTCTTATGCATTATGCTGATAGTACTTGTTAGAAATGGGATCTCTAGTTGGCAAGGGCTTGCACCTTTGTCCAAGTAGGGACCCTTCTTCCTAGTCAGGGTAAGGGTGTTACACTCGTGAAGTAACCCCTGCTCACCCTCGTGGTAGCTTGGCACAAGCAGTCGGGCTTAATTCAGAGGCAGTGTGTAAAGCATTTGCACATAACCAACAGTAATACAGTGTAAGCACTACAAACGGACACCACACCAGTTTAGAAAAATAACCAATATTTTATATACTCAAGACAAGACCAATTACGACAAAAATCCACAATACTATACTTTACGAATGAATACTTGATACGGTAACTTCTTCTTTGCAGGAATAGCACAAAAGCAAAGTTCGTACGAGTCGGTAGCTCCGTCCGAGCCTACCGTGATGCTGAAACCACAGAGTCTAACAGTTCCAGCCGACCGCGTCGATACGGGCCAGCAGAGTCATGAACAGACTCGGTTACAGTACCTTTCTCGTTGTGGCTGGTACGGAGTGTACGAGCCGGTCGGCGTTCGTCGCGGTTGCGGTGCAAGACGGAGCGATGCAAGGTGCGGTGTCCCTCGATGCGGTGCAGGCAGCGGCTCGATGAGCGTCGTGCAGACGGAGTCGGTGAGTCCAAGGCGTGCGATGCAGGGTGAGACGATGCTCGATGCGGTGCTGACAGGTTGCGATGCAGGCGACCTGGCCGGAGTGCGGGAGCTGGCGTCGGACAGCGGTGCGAGTCGGAGCGGTGCGTCGCAGACGTGCGAGCGGTGCCCCAAAGGCGGTGCGGTCTCGACTCTTGAGCCAGTTGCAGCGACCTCGTCGGTCGGGTCCGGTTGGTTCAGTGAAGCGATGCGATGCGAACTGCGGTGCCCACAGGTCACGGTGCAAGCAGCGGCTCAATGTTGGCGGCGTCGGACGTCGCCCACGGTGAGACCAGGGTTGCGATGCGAAGCGGGGCGATGCGGTCTGCGGTGCAAACAGGTCACCGGCCAGGGATGGATTCGGTTGACGGAGTCGGTTGCGGTTCCCTTCCTCTGTGGCAACTGAAACAGCGTTCCAGAAGCGGTACCCAGAGGCTTGTGAAGTCTTTGTAGTCCCTGAGACTTCTTAACAGGAGGCCAGCTCGGTTTCAGGCCCTTGGAGATACTCAGCACAAGTTTGTAGAAAGTTCAGTCCAGTCCTTTCACTGCCCAAGGCAGGAGCAGCAGCTGCAGGCCAACCCAACAAAGCAACAACACAGCAAAGGGGCAGTACTCCTCCTGGCAGCTCTTCCAGCGCTTCATCTTGGCAGGTTCCTTGATTCCAGCGAGATCTAAATTCATGGGTTCAGGGCCCCAATATTTATATCCCAAATTCCTTTGTTCTCTGAAGGCAGAGAGGCCTTTGCCTAGTCCAAACCAGTTCTGGAGCACTTTGTTGACAAGTCTCCGTCCCTTCTTTCAGTGAGTAGGCCAGGGACATCAGACGCACCACAGGAGGTGGAGCCAGCATTGTGGAGGGAAGGCACTGTCCTATTCAGGGCCCAGGTGCGACCCCTCCCACCCATCTACATGTAGATCTTGCTATTCAGCCCTGTGCTGACTCACCCTGTCTCCTGGCATCCCCCAGCCCCTGTCACTCACATTCCAGACAAGGAATACACAACCTCGCAGAGGCAGGCTTGGATGGTTAGACAAGAAAATACCCACTTTCTAAAAGTGGTATTTTCAAACACAGAATGTTAAAACCAACTTCACTAAAAGCTGCATTTTATCATTCTGAGTCCAGGCATACTAAACTCGACTTTCTACCATGTTCCCGGGGTCAGTTAGGATTATAAGCTGTAATAATCAAAACTGCCCGTTCTGGCCTAGGGGGAACAGGTAGCCTTGCAATAGTGAAAAACGAACTAGGCTGTAATTCACTATCAGGACATGCCGCACACACCCGGGCATGTCCTACCTTTCGCATACACCGCACCCTGCCCACAGGGGTACCTTGGGCCTACCTTAGGGGTGACTAACATGTAGCAAAGGGAAGGTTTAGGGACTTGCAAGTGTGTGCACTTGCCAAGTCGACATGGCAGCCCCAGGCTGCGCACAGGCTCTGCGATGGCAGGCCCGAGTTCCACTTTACGGGCTGTTTGCGTGGGTGGCACAATCCAGTGCTGCAGCCCACCAACAGCATTTGGTCTATAGGCCCTGGCACTCGCAGTGCACTTTACAAGGGCCTGACAGATAAACCAAATAGGCCAATCATGGAAACACCAATCCATAACACATTTTATACAGGAGCACTTGCACTTTCCCACTGGACCGCAGTGAGGAAAGTGCGCAGAATCATTACACCAGCAAAAACAGAGTCAAAACCGGGAGGTCAGAAAGCAAAAAGTCAGGGGAAACACGCCAAAAGATGCCAAGTCTAACACATGTCCCCTCCAGCTGAAAGTAGGGAGAACTACCCAACCCCATTGGAGTTCTCTTCACTAAGGCGGAAGAACCTGGACAGACCATCTGCGTTGGCGTGTTCTGTACCAGGACGGTGTTCCACCGTAAAGTCCATTCCCTGTAGGGAGATGGACCACCTCAGCAGTTTTGGATTCTCACCCCTCATTTGCATCAACCATCTGAGGGGCCTGTGGTCTGTCTGAACCCGGAAGTGAGTCCCAAACAGGTATGGTCTCAACTTCTTCAGTGCCCAGACCACAGCAAAAGCTTCCCTTTCTATGGCACTCCACCTCTGTTCCCTGGGGAGTAGTCTCCTGCTAAGGAAGACTACAGGCTGATCCAGGCCCTCTTCGTTCAGTTGTGAGAGCACCGCTCCCACACCATGCTCTGAAGCGTCAGTCTGCACGACGAATTCCTTGGAGAAGTCAGGTGCCTTGAGCACGGGCGCCGTGCACATGGCTGCCTTCAGGGCATCAAAAGCTTTCTGGCAGGACTCAGTACAGATCACTTTCCTGGGCTGCCTCTTAGAGGTCAGCTCTGTTAAGGGGGCAACGATGGTGCCATAGCCCTTAACAAATCTCCTATAGTAACCGGTGAGACCTAAGAAGGCTCTCACCTCTGTCTGGGTCTTGGGGGTTCCCAAGCCAGAATGGTGTCAATCTTGGGTTGTAGGGGCGCCACCTGGCCGCTTCCTACCTGGTGTCCCAAGTACACCACAGAACCCTGCCCGATCTGGCACTTACTGGCCTTGATCGTGAGGCCTGCACCTTGCAGAGCCCTCAACACTTTCTCAAGGTGCTGTAAATGTTCTTCCCAGCTGGAACTGAACACAGCAATGTCATCCAGGTAGGCGGCACTGAAATCCTCCAGCCCAGCCAACACCTGATTGACCAACCTCTGAAAGGTGGCAGGGGCATTCTTCAACCCAAAGGGCATCACCCGGAATTGGTAATGACCTTCTGGGGTTGAGAATGCTGATCTCTCCTTGGCCCCATCGGTTAAGGCAATCTGCCAGTACCCAGACGTCAAATCAAACGTGCTGAGGAACCGGGCAGCTCCCAACCGATCAATGAGCTCATCAGCTCTGGGGATGGGGTGCGCGTCAGTCCTGGTGACGGCATTGAGCCCACGGTAGTCCACACAAAACCGGAGTTCTGGAGTGGCACCGGGCGCCGCAGCCTTTGGGACCAAGACCACTGGGCTGGCCCAAGGACTGTGGGAGGGCTCAATCACCCCTAACGCCACCATCTTAGAGACCTCCTCCTTGATGCTGGCTCTGACCCGGTCAGTCAACCTGTAAATCTTGTGCTTCACAGGAGGGCTGTCACCAGTGTCCACGTCATGGGTACACCAGTGAGTAACACCGGGGGTCAGAGAGAACAGTGGGGCGAACTGTCCCAACAACTGGCGACAGTCCCCTGCTGCTCCTGAGTCAGAGTAGGGAGAGGATCACACCCTCTACTGACCCATAATGCTCCTTGGTAGACAGGAGGTCAGGGAGAGGCTCACTCTCCTCTTCCACCCCATCATCTGTCGCCAAGAGCATACTCACTTCGGACCTCTCGAAGTGGGGCTTGAGGCGGTTCACGTGAAGGACCCTCAAAGGGTTCCTTGGAGCCTGCAAATCCACCAGGTAGGTGACGTCACTTTTGCGCTCCTTTACCTCATATGGCCCAGTCCACTTGTCCTGAAAGGCACACGGTGCCACTGGGGCCGTGACCCACACTTTTTGCCCAGGTTGAAATTCGACCAGAGTGGCATTCTGGTCATACCATCTCTTCATTTCTTCCTGGCTTGCTTCTAGGTTCGCCTGAGCGAGTTTCCTGAAGCGGGCAGTTTGGTTTCTAAAGGCCAGCATGTAGCTAAATACATCCTGGGGAGTTTTCCTGGGAGCCGCCTCCCAGCCTTCCTTTACCAAACTCAGAGGTCCTCTGACAGGGTGGCCATACAGGAGCTCAAAGGGGCTGTACCCAAGAGACTTCTGAGGCACCTCCCTGTATGCAAAGAGTAGGCATGGCAAGAGGACGTCCCACTTACGCCTCATGGGTTCTGTTAGACCCTTGATCATGCCTTTCAAGGTCTGGTTGAATCTCTCCACCAGACCGTTTCCTTGTGGGTGGTAAGGAGTGGTGAACTTGTAGGTTACACCACACTCCTTCCACAGGGATGTCATATACTTCGATATGAAATTGGTCCCCCTATCAGAAACCACCTCTCTGGGGAATCCCACACGGGAAAAGATCCCCATTAACGCCCGGCCCACCACTGGCGCCGTCGTTGTCCTGAGAGGGATTGCCTCCGGGTACCGGGTGGCATGGTCCACCAAGACCAGGATGTACCTGTTGCCCATGGCTGTCTTGGGATCCAGTGGCCCCACAATATCCATCCCTACCCTTTCAAAGGGTGTTCCAACTACAGGAAAAGGTTGGAGAGGAGCTTTGACCTTCCTCCCACTCTTACCACTTGCCTGGCAAGTTTGGCAAGACCTACAGTGTGCATCTGACTGCCTTCGCATTTGGGGCCAAAAGAAGTGGGTGACAAGCCTGTCAAAGGTCTTGTCCTGCCCCAAATGTCCTGCCAAAGGCACGTCATGAGCCAGACCCAGTAGGAAGGTCCTGAAGCGCTGGGGTACCACCAGCACACGGGCTGACCCAGGCTCAGCAACCTTAGGCTCACTGTATAGGAGACCACTCTCCCAGTAGATCAGATGTGACCCGGACTGATTACCAGCTGCCTGGTCTGCAGCCTGCCGCCGCAGACCCTCCAGAGTAGGGCACTCGTTCTGCTCCCTGCAGAACTCCTCCCTGGTGGGACCCCCTTCTTGCTGCCAATGGGTCAGCTCAGAGATGTCTCCCAGTTCGGCTACCTGCTCCCCTGTAGGCACCGGGCGTCCCCCTCGAGGTCCGCCTCCTCCCGGTCCGTGGGAACTTCGGGGGCCGGTTTCCCGCGCCCCCTGCCCTTTCTCTGGGCAGGGACTTGGGCCACTGTTTCAGGCTCCAAGTCCTCTTGATCACCCTTTCTGGCTGCCATCGACCGAGTAGACACGCATGCCCACTCTGGCAACCCAAGCATCTCCAAGTGAGACCTGAGCTCAACCTCCTTCCATGAGGACTGCTCCAGGTCGTTTCCTAGCAGACAATCTACAGGCATGGTAGGGCTCACAACCACCCTCAAGGGACCTGAGACCCCCCATTCAAAGGGAACCTGCGCCACCATACATTGGCGCTCTGAGTTGTCTACAGCAACTACTTGGTGGAATGCTCCTGGGACTACTTGCTTCTCAGACACCAGGTGACACCGGACTGAGGTCACACTGGCTCCAGTATCTCTGAGAGCCTCTACCCTGTTCCCATTAATGGTCACCCAGGTGCTATATTTCTTTGTGTTAGGGGGCACCTGGTTTCCTGGGACCATCTCACTGTCCCCTAGTGAGACAAGGGTCATTTCTGCGGGATCCCCACCCTCCTGTGGGCACCCCTCCTCCCCAAGCGCTACACTAGCCAACACTTTGGACTGTCCACCGGTGGGTGGCTGTGTCCCCTTCGGGCACTTGGGGTCCCCCTTAAAGTGACCTACCTGGTCACATGCATAACACTTGCGGGGGCCGGTCTCAACAGGCTTCCCTGTAGAGACCCCTTTCTTCTTATCACCGGGGGCTGGGAACCTTTACCCTGGGTACTAGTTTGGGGCCCTTTAGAGAACTCCTGTGCTTTACCCTTGTCCCCCCACTTTTCTGCTGGGGACCCTGCCCACCTTTGGCTGAGTCTCCCCCAAACGCTTTCTTGTGGACCCTGGTACTCACCCAGCGGTCCGCTTCCATAGCAAGCTTCCTGGGGTCAGTTAGCTTACTATCAACTAGGTGCTGGCGCAGATCTGCAAAACATAGACTAGACAAGTGCTCCCATGCAATCAAGTTGTAGAGCCCCTGAAAATCTGTTACACTACTGCCCTTTACCCAACCATCCAGCGACCTGCAGAACACATCCACACATTCCAACCAAGTGTTGGCATCAGACTTCTTACTGGACCTGAACTGATCCCTGTACTTTTCAGGAGTAAGACCATACTTCGTGAGAAGGGCATCCTTCATGTCAGCATAGGTGAGGTGATACCCCTTACCCAAAGCTATCAGAGCATCCCTTGCTTCTTCAGGGAAAAGTGGCCACAATCCTGCTCCCCAATTCTCCTCAGGGACCCCATTCATGTGTATGGCTGCCTCATAACCCTGAAACCACCTTTGTATGTCATCCCCCTTCTTGAACTACTTGCCTACGTTCTTGGGAATGTGCACAATCCTGTCTGCCTTTCTGGACGAATTGCTGCCACCATCTGAGCCTGACTTACTCCTAAGTTCTAGCTCCTTCAGTTCTCTCTCATGCTCTAAGAGCATCTTCCTCTCCTCTATGGCCAATCTCTTCTCCTCCCGCTCACTCTCCAGCCTGAGCTTCTGCAGCTCAAACTGCCTTGCCTCCCGCCTGTCCTCCAGCTCCTCTGGGGACAGACTGCTGCTGCCTGACCTGGCGGGTTCCCCCTACCCAAAAGCACATCCACCCTGGAAATAGGCTCCTCCGCCTCCTCACTGAGATTACCAGGCTGCCCATTGGCATGTCTGGCTGCTACCCAGGCCCTCAGCGCCTTCTGTAGCTCCTCCTTCCTTGTGAGGCCTTTAATTTGGACTTTCAGGTTTTTACAAATCGCTCGTAACTCCTTTACGGCGTAGGATTCCAACCTATCCTCCTCAAAGATAACTTCCAGAGATGCAACGGATGATGCAATTGATTCAGGCATGACAAACGTAGTGAGTTGAAAACTGGCAAGATCAAAAATAGGCCAAAAGAAAAAGAACCAGTATGTGGTACGTAATGGTCTGCGATATGGTAGTAGTGCACACCAATCACTGTAAGTCAAGTGCAAACACAAGTCCTATCCTCACCGCTGACAACCAATGTTAGAAATGGGATCTCTAGTTGGCAAGGGCTTGCACCTTTGTCCAAGTAGGGACCCTTCTTCCTATTCAGGGTAAGGGTGTTACACTCGTGAAGTAACCCCTGCTCACCCTCGTGGTAGCTTGGCACGAGCAGTCGGGCTTAATTCAGAGGCAGTGTGTAAAGCATTTGCACATAACCAACAGTAATACAGTGTAAGCACTACAAACGGACACCACACCAGTTTAGAAAAATAACCAATATTTTATATACTCAAGACAAGACCAATTACGACAAAAATCCACAATACTATACTTTACGAATGAATACTTGATACGGTAACTTCTTCTTTGCAGGAATAGCACAAAAGCAAAGTTCGTACGAGTCGGTAGCTCCGTCCGAGCCTACCGTGATGCTGAAACCACAGAGTCTAACAGTTCCAGCCGACCGCGTCGATACGGGCCAGCAGAGTCATGAACAGACTCGGTTACAGTACCTTTCTCGTTGTGGCTGGTACGGAGTGTACGAGCCGGTCGGCGTTCGTCGCGGTTGCGGTGCAAGACGGAGCGATGCAAGGTGCGGTGTCCCTCGATGCGGTGCAGGCAGCGGCTCGATGAGCGTCGTGCAGACGGAGTCGGTGAGTCCAAGGCGTGCGATGCAGGGTGAGACGATGCTCGATGCGGTGCTGACAGGTTGCGATGCAGGCGACCTAGCCGGAGTGCGGGAGCTGGCGTCGGACAGCGGTGCGAGTCGGAGCGGTGCGTCGCAGACGTGCGAGCGGTGCCCCAAAGGCGGTGCGGTCTCGACTCTTGAGCCAGTTGCAGCGACCTCGTCGGTCGGGTCCGGTTGGTTCAGTGAAGCGATGCGATGCGAACTGCGGTGCCCACAGGTCACGGTGCAAGCAGCGGCTCGATGTTGGCGGCGTCGGACGTCGCCCACGGTGAGACCAGGGTTGCGATGCGAAGCGGGGCGATGCGGTCTGCGGTGCAAACAGGTCACCGGCCAGGGATGGATTCGGTTGACGGAGTCGGTTGCGGTTCCCTTCCTCTGTGGCAACTGAAACAGCGTTCCAGAAGCGGTACCCAGAGGCTTGTGAAGTCTTTGTAGTCCCTGAGACTTCTTAACAGGAGGCCAGCTCGGTTTCAGGCCCTTGGAGATACTCAGCACAAGTTTGTAGAAAGTTCAGTCCAGTCCTTTCACTGCCCAAGGCAGGAGCAGCAGCTGCAGGCCAACCCAACAAAGCAACAACACAGCAAAGGGGCAGTACTCCTCCTGGCAGCTCTTCCAGCGCTTCGTCTTGGCAGGTTCCTTGATTCCAGCGAGATCTAAATTCATGGGGTCAGGGCCCCAATATTTATATCCCAAATTCCTTTGTTCTCTGAAGGCAGAGAGGCCTTTGCCTAGTCCAAACCAGTTCTGGAGCACTTTGTTGACAAGTCTCCGTCCCTTCTTTCAGTGAGTAGGCCAGGGACATCAGACGCACCACAGGAGGTGGAGCCAGCATTGTGGAGGGAAGGCACTGTCCTATTCAGGGCCCAGGTGCGACCCCTCCCACCCATCTACATGTAGATCTTGCTATTCAGCCCTGTGCTGACTCACCCTGTCTCCTGGCATCCCCCAGCCCCTGTCACTCACATTCCAGACAAGGAATACACAACCTCGCAGAGGCAGGCTTGGATGGTTAGACAAGAAAATACCCACTTTCTAAAAGTGGTATTTTCAAACACAGAATGTTAAAACCAACTTCACTAAAAGCTGCATTTTATCATTCTGAGTCCAGGCATACTAAACTCGACTTTCTACCATGTTCCCGGGGTCAGTTAGGATTATAAGCTGTAATAATCAAAACTGCCCGTTCTGGCCTAGGGGAACAGGTAGCCTTGCAATAGTGAAAAACGAACTAGGCTGTAATTCACTATCAGGACATGCCGCACACACCCGGGCATGTCCTACCTTTCGCATACACCGCACCCTGCCCACAGGGGTACCTTGGGCCTACCTTAGGGGTGACTAACATGTAGCAAAGGGAAGGTTTAGGGACTTGCAAGTGTGTGCACTTGCCAAGTCGACATGGCAGCCCCAGGCTGCGCACAGGCTCTGCGATGGCAGGCCCGAGTTCCACTTTACGGGCTGTTTGCGTGGGTGGCACAATCCAGTGCTGCAGCCCACCAACAGCATTTGGTCTATAGGCCCTGGCACTCGCAGTGCACTTTACAAGGGACTGACAGATAAACCAAATAGGCCAATCATGGAAACACCAATCCATAACACATTTTATACAGGAGCACTTGCACTTTCCCACTGGACCGCAGTGAGGAAAGTGCGCAGAATCATTACACCAGCAAAAACAGAGTCAAAACCGGGAGGTCAGAAAGCAAAAAGTCAGGGGAAACACGCCAAAAGATGCCAAGTCTAACAGTACTGTCACGTGTACTGTATCTTAGAGCACGTATGTTGAAATAAACATTTTAACCTATACTGTGTCTCTTCTTACGCCGGTTGTGGACAGGAATGAGTGAGTGACGAAAGGGTGTTCTTGCTACTGCGAGTCCTGAGAGAGAGAGATACCGTGTTCTGGGTTGTCTAATCATTGGTACATTGTTGCTAATGGGACGCTAAGGCTAGTTGGGTTGGGGTTTTAGGTGCTAAGGTTTATGTTTGGCTCACGACTATATTCCGAGGTCCTATTATCCTGTGCATAGCTCTGTGTGTGTGCAGAATCCCTATAACATGGCGCCCAATGTGGGGCTCCACAATTTCAGAAGAAGAAAGTTGCCGCTGTAACAGCGAAATATGCCACAGACGGTGAGAACGAGACTCCTGAATTGGACGTGGGCAGTAACCCTCCTAGACAGCGCCGCGGAAGTTACCATAGTGCGGGAGGCGCTACGTCCTCATATGGAGGCGACAGCAACTGAAACATTCATTACTGTTGAGACAGCAGACACCAGAGTGGCACCCCTGACAGACTATTTAATATCACCATTCAAATTGAAGGTGATATACAGCGTGTAATTAAAGGGATTTTTGGGAAAATCTGACCTCTTCGCATGACATTTTGTTAGCGGAGGCGGATTGGCCACCTCCATTCGTACTTGCTGCACGTAAAGGGGAGGAGGTAATCCTTCCGAGCTTTTCTTGACATGTCCCAAAGGACAAAGCGGAGGCTCTTGCAGCTGAGTGGGCTGTGTCCCTGGCTCCTGCGTTATACCGCAACCACGTGGGTTGGGATGAAGACTCATTGTCGGACCTTTGCGGTGCAAAATACCCACAGTTCTGCGCTTGTAGACAGTCTTGTTCGTAAAAAGTATAAAACGACACTTGACTTATCCAATGGATTTTACACGCACAACTTAGCCACGGAGTGTAGCCAATGGAGCGCTTTCACCTCCGGTGGTAAACAATTCAAATTAAGGCGACTCCCTATGGGCTACAAAAACAGTCCAGGTGTGTTCGCAGCCCGTGTTGTCTCTTTGTTAGACGGCATAGACCCAGATGCATGTTCGTACGTCGATGATATTTACCTGACAGACGACGAGTTATACCTGCATCTTTCCAGAGTGGACCGCATTATTCTCGAGTTTGCGGTTTTAGGTTACAAGTTTAACTTTGCCAAATCACACATTGCTGAATTAACAGTTTTGTTTTTGGGCTACGAGCTCAACAATGAAGGTAAGGGCTTAGCCCCCCACTTCTTGGAAAAATGTGCACTTTTGTGCCCTCCTACTACTCTGAAAAAACTTCAGTCTTTGCTGGGTTTCCTGAACTTCGGGCGTACTTATATTCCCGAATACGCCCAGCGTATCAAGCCATTGTATGCCTTGATACAACCAAACTTTTCGAAGTCTTGTTGGCTTCCGGAGCATTCCTCCATTCTGCAGTCTTTGCAGACAGACCTTCTTGAGTCTAAATACCTGTTGACGCGTGATAACCACACAAACCTGGTGATTAGAATAATTCCGGGGGCAGTGGGTTTCACATATTTAACCTTTAACGAAGGTGACACAGTACCCATCGCATACAAGTCACATCTGTACACGTCTGCCGAAATGCGCTTTTCATCTGTGGAGAAAGTTCTGACTGCAGTGCAAATGGCGATTCTGAAGGAGCACGCACTGGCACAGGGAAAGCGCATTCTAGTGGTAACACCCTATCCTGCTCTAGAAGCAGTGACAAAGGCAAGTGTACCGAACTCTAAAGCTTTGCATCCCTGTTGGATACAATGGGCAACCTCTTTGACGTCTCCGGATGTCACATTCATTTTCGATTCTTCTCTACAGACTCAGGAGTTTTTACAGTATGAATTTGTTCATCCTCCTCCCCTGTCTATACTGCCGCTTGAGGATTACGACTGTGTCATCTACACCGATGGTTCGGCACAACCGGCCACGGGGTCCAAGCATGCTTATTCAGCCGCATGTGCTATTGTTGCAGGTACCTTTGTGAACGGAGAGTTCAAGTCCACTGTAGTGCATACTCAGACACTCGGGGACAGTACTGCGCAACTAGCCGAGCTGCGCGCATTGGTGCTTGCGGTTGAATTCGTAAATCCGGATGTGACCACACTTATTGTATGCGATTCTTATTACTGTGTTCAATCATACAATGACAATCTATTCTTTTGGTCGCAAAACGACTATAGAGACGCTAAAGGTAGCACAATCAAACATAAGATGCTTTGGGTTCGGGTGGCAGAATTGAGACAACGTTTGCCCCTCACACAGGTGGTTCACACCCTAGGCCATCAGCGGGTGGGCGCACACACTGTTGGTAACGGTCTGGCAGACGAAGCGGCCAGGTCAGCAGTAGTCACGTGTTCAGTAGCAACAGTTACAAGATCCATGTCAAAAATTGACACCGATATTTTGGCAGCTATTGCTGCGACAAAGGAAGGTGCTAATTACCCTAGAGGTTTTCCTTCCAAATATTCTTATCAGTTAGGTCCCGAACAGGCTCCTTATGTAACAATACCAAACGTTGGTGATCGGCTGATACCCAACGCGGATCGCAGACTTTCCTTGATAACGGCAGCACACGAAGGCATGGCTTCGCCTCATGCTGGAGTGTCTGCGACCGTTTCCATCTTGCAGCAGCGGTACTGGTGGAGTGGTTTATATAAAGACACCCGTACTTATGTGCTTTCTTGTGACGTGTGTCAACAGATTAAGCCTTCTACGGTTACACGACCACCACAGACCTCTCTCTACATTTCAAACAGACCCTTTGGGTGTGTTTACTTGGATCACTGCGGTCCATTTTCTTCAGACACTGCCTATAAATATATCTTAGTTGCAGTGGACTCGTGCACACGTTTCATCTGGGTCTGGCCACAACGGAGTGCTGACGCTCGAAATGTCATCAGGGATTTGCGTATCTTTGTGGGAATCTTCGCATGCGGCACCTTCCATTCTGACCAAGGTCCAGCGTTTGCCTCTAAGGCGTACAAGGACGCTATGGGTTCCCTGGGGGTGCGGGTGAAGTATTCGTCTCCATATAGACCTGAGGGTAATTCAATTGTGGAGCGAATGAACCGTGATTTAAAGCAATCCTTGACAGCTAGAGTCTTAGGTACTGGCAGGAACTGGCTGGCCCACTTGTATACTGTACAACGTGCACTTAACAATCTCCCTAGAAGATCTCTGGGTGGGCGTACCCCATACGAAATGCTCTTTGGCATAAGAATGTTTGTGCCTGACCTTGATGGTCTAGACATGGCGGCGCAATCTGCCAAGTTTGATGTAGATAACCATTCTACTATGTTACAGGACTTACAAGAAGCCCGAGACAAACTTGCAAACGCACATTTACCTTCAGCCACAGATACTGCCCTGCAGATCCCGGTTGCCGGCTGGCTTCCGAAGATTGGAGACCTGGTTCGAGAGAAGGTGGAGAACAAGAAAGAATTCGGCCCCTCTTATCGTGCACCGGTTCCAGTCCTGGGTTTGAAGGGTACACGTATAGTCATCTTACCACCGCTTCCTGGTCGCAAGGAGAACAGATACATCTCAGTGGAAAATGTCAAGCTACAACAACTGGCCGATCCTAAATAGTGTTACACCAGCGGTCTCTTGTCCTGCAATTTACCGGACTTGTGTTCGAGGCCCTTCTGCCCGAACGGTCACTGATGTTACAATTGAGATGATTGATTTGCCTGAAAGTATACTCGAACCTCCAGTTTCCCCCTGCATTGACGAGAACGAGTATACCTATCCCGAAACAGAATCTGTGGCTCACTTACCAACAACGCCACTGAGCCCGACACGTTATTCCTTTGACTCGGATTCCACCACGTCGATTGTCCCGTCCAAGTTCAGTATTTTTGTATCCTGGTTTAGAGACAATTTTTTGATTCCCCCTGGACATACATTTGGTTGGTACTTTTCTTGATTTTTTTGTTTATGTCCATTGGCTTTGTCACGGTGTTTTTTCTACTGATCAATGGTCACTATTTACCTGAACGCTCTGCTGTGAACAGTATTGCTGGAACTTTGGCTCCACATTCCTCATCTCACATCATGAAGCGTGACCACACGTTGGTGAACATTTCAGCTTTTCCAGTTGCTGATGGCATCGTATGGGATGCGGTAAATTTTCTAATTCATGGACCAACAGAAGTTATTAATGTACCGAATGCCCTTCGAGTTTCGATGGGTGATGTAGTCAAAAGTAATATTCATTCTGATGATTGGGATGTGCATGCAGTTGAAGCATTGTTTGCTGATTTGAAATATTATGCTTCATTTAATGCTGAGGATTTGTATATGAATGCTGCGAATTATGCCGATTTATACTGTTACCAGCATTGGGGCAACCATTTTATCCATAAACCGAGTGCACTACGTAGCCCTGTGACCTACACTCAATGGGAACATTGCCCAAACCCTTTATCGGGTAGCTCCCAGACTCTTAGAAATAAATTTACTTATTTCACTGATTTTAATAGATCGAACCCTGGGTCCTATTATTTCAAATTACCCGCCCCATTCACACAGAAATTCGTGTTGACCCACACCAAATTGCTTTATTCGAGTTCCTTTTTAAAGGCCTTAGCTGTGGGTGGTTATGAATACTGGACGGAAACTGTGGATTTGAAGTCAATCTGGGGCTCCAAGCCTTGGCAGGTGCAAGGCACCGAGGCCTTGCACCGTGCCTGCCTTATCCCAGCCCAAATGGTGTTTTTGAATGCTTCGATCTATCAGACTACGTGTTGGGGTCTGGCTACCACAAAACAAATGAATGCACCATCAATTCCATCCCTGTCTTCCACTCTAAACCACAGCTCGCACTTTAATGTGTCCCTTTCGACTTTACAGGTTTTGTTTCAGAACAATTCGTTTAATATTTCTACACTTGTTCAGTCACCTTGGTTGGCTTGGCCCATATCTTCTAAAGAGTGCCAACTGCGTTTTCATGACACAGTTTCTGGCTATACTCAGGACAAGCCAGATCCTAGGTTTTCTAACTCCCGTACTTTCACCACCTATTCTGTTGGTAAATTATGTAAACAATGGTTGCAACATTATTCCCTAGACTCTGTTAAACAACATTTGTCCCTCCTTTCAGGCAATATTGATCTGTCCGACTTTATATTGGGACCTCGTGGTCCAAGACCGAAGAGGTTCATTTATGAAGCTTATAATGAACTCTGGAAGCTATCGCAAATGGAAGCTGCTTCCCGTTTACGGGAAATAGACCAAGCAAATTTGGAAAAGGTGCTTGCTGTTGTTGACAATAGTATTAATACCCTGTCTTCCCGCATTTACACGTTGGAGAATATTGTGTCCTCTGTTGTTGATATTGTACAAGATGTTGTTTCTGTGTTGTATCATGGTCAGAATCAATTACGTTCAGTTATGCAGTTTGCGTGGACTTTGCAAACACTTAAGTTGGGTAAGGATCCTTAGCACTTTTTGAACACCACTGCCTTATTTCTGCCTTTTAATTTAACTGACAAACAGTAGTTCATGTCCATGAAAGATGCAGTTTACACTCTGTTACATATCGAGAAAGTGGAGCCCTTACCATTCTCTGTAGCGGAAATAGATTCTGCTGTGTGGCTAGTTCATGGGGTTATCGCATTGCCTTTTTCCTTGTTTGAATTTAGTTCATGCATGAAACATTATCCTGTGGGCCATTTCCAGCCTTTGGGTAGTGCCTTCCTGCATGAACTTTGGTCCCTCCCTTTCATGTATAAATGCCTTAGAGATGACAAGGAAGTTTTTCTCACGGGGGAGTCATGCGATTCAACAGTGGGTCATTCCCTTGTTTGTAAACATATTAAATTGCATGGAGCTTGTAATGTTTCTGCTCCGAATCTTGCTTGTGTGTTAAGGGGCATTCATGCTCCTGCTATTTCTCCTACCTTTACTTTGCTTACAAATGGTAGCTATTTGCTTTTAAATAACAACAACTGCTGTGGCATGCAGGCCGGCATCCCCTATATTGTTACTGTTTCGCACAGGGTTGTCTGCTGCAAGAATGTGCTTTTTCCTCCCCCTCACGAAATCATAGATAATTCTCTTTGGCCTTCCATTCCTACTATGGAGGCGGATTTCAATAAACTGAGCAGAATAAAGGCGCTATTATTGAACGAGGAGGTTATGCTCACTTCCGCCCGGGAGACATTTGTTCTCCAGGTGGCAAGTACCCACAGTGAAATACAGGCCCTTTTGAACACTAACCTCCCACAACATTTCGGTGAATTAATTCACCGTATTTTTAACGCATCTAACACTGTAGGTCTAGTGCATTTTTTTAAAGTGGTGGGGTCCGGCCTAGTGTCCTCTTTCCAAACTATTTTTGGTGTGATACCGGTGTTTATTCATTCTATTTTTTCCAGCGTCTTTGGTGGCTTTCCATTAATCCTTGCTTTGGCGGCTGGTGTACTGATGTTGATCTGCTTCCTTCGCAATGGCTGCTCCCCGATGGGCCCTTCTCGACCCCGGACGCTTACAGCTGCTCCGTGAGCGCCTTCTATCTGGTTTCGGAGTTCTGCCGTTGACGACACTGAGTGTGTCCTATACCCTTTCTTTTCGCTTTGCGTGTTTCACTTGCGTGCAACCTGTGATGTCCTGCATCCGCTGCCCTTTCACCTGGGCCATGGATTATTGCCTCTCCAATACGTCGTTGTCTGTTCCGGATTTTGTTCGGTTGATGGGTCCCTTAGAGGCCCATGAATGGGACTGTTCCGTTGCAGGCTGCATGACGCGTGCGGCTGCACTGGGGATTTTGGCACAGTGGGATATCTGGGCGGCTGCTCAGAATCTCCTACAACAAAGCTATATTGAATATCACGCAAGCTGTCCCGCATTGCTTTTGGATGCTCCGTCCTCGGAGGAGCATTCCTGCAGCTTTGACCTGTTGGACTGGATGGCGTCTACGTTTTCTGACGATTCCAATGATGTCCTCTTGGACGGTATAGCGTTTTTCTGCACTTCCACGTTTTTGGATTGATTTGCCGTTCACTGTCCGTGAACTGCCTCGCTGACTGTCTTTTTGCAACCTTTCCTCGTTCGTTGTCCTCCATTAGGACTACTTCCACTGTGGACGCCTCTGTTCTGCTCAGGTGTTTTGAACTCTGTCTTCGTCCTTAGTCTTGGCCGATGGACTGTCCAGGGGAGGGTGTCTTGTGGTTTGTGGCCTCCTGGCCTGCCTGGATACGTTGGCATATGCCTGGCTGCCATGATGACTTTTGCGCACGTTACTCTTAGCCGTTGTTCTGTCGCCCTCTGCTCCTGCCAAGTTATTCTACAACTGTCTGCATTTTCTGTTTCTCACCTTTCCTCCTGTTCCCTTTGGGCTCAGTCTGAACAACAGTTACAAGGTCAAAAAACATCTCCCTGGTTCTTGCTGATATGGCCAGTCCCTCGCACCTAGACATAACACTAGGTACAGCTGCCATGGGGAAATTGGTGGGCATTTATGATTGCGTGTTTCCCTCTTGAGGGGAACTTGAAGAAAACCTTTCCAGAGAGAAGAGCTGTGATTGTCTGCTGATGTAGTCTTTGCATCTAGAGACTGAGGTATGGGGGTTCGCTTGTCAAAGCCCAGAGGTCTTCTATTTTTATAAAACAATAGCTACTAGCACAAGGAGGGTGGTAAGGTCATTCAGCCTTCTATCCACTGCTTTATGAAATGCTTTCCCCGTTAGTATTCTATGGAATTGTAACTATGCTGCTTATATTATTCTTATGCATTATGCTGATAGTACTGTCACGTGTACTGTATCTTAGAGCACGTATGTTGAAATAAACATTTTAACCTATACTGTGTCTCTTCTTACGCCGGTTGTGGACAGGAATGAGTGAGTGACGAAAGGGTGTTCTTGCTACTGCGAGTCCTGAGAGAGAGAGAGATACCGTGTTCTGGGTTGTCTAATCATTGGTACATTGTTGCTAATGGGACGCCAAGGCTAGTTGGGTTGGGGTTTTAGGTGCTAAGGTTTATGTTTGGCTCACCACTATATTCCGAGGTCCTATTATCCTGTGCATAGCTCTGTGTGTGTGCAGAATCCCTATAACAAAACCTTGTCAACTAGTTTTTTATTTGCCTCATTTTATTCTTTATATAGTATTGTGATTGTATTTATGTCGTGCTTATTTCTGCTGACGAGGCGTTGAATCATTTTACGTCAAATAGCAGGCTACTCTGGAACTCAATGCAAGTGGTTAATCCAGTGATTACTGGTTATTGTTGGTCACTGTGATTAGCCTGCTGCTCACAATGAAGTAATTCCATTTGTTTGCTCCAGTGTCTTTGTGGTAGATTAAATGAACCAGAGTTAGGTGTGATCTTTAGTGGGCGTACGCGAGTTCATCCAGATGGTTGGTAGAATGAATAGATCGGCTTGAGGAGATTAGGTATGGTTAGGTTGCAGGGATATGGTTTCAAGGCAGGAGAGGTTGTATCTATGAAATAAGGTGTGGGCAATTTGTAGAAATACAGTAAAAGAGATTAGGGGAGCTAGGTATGTGAGTTAGAGTAGGCTATTCTCAGAGAGAAGAGATATACCGAGGGGAGAAGGTAACAAGATGTAACAAGATGACCATTTGAAAGAAAGGAAAGAGAACAATCAAAAGTTTTAAGTCAAAGTCAGTTTTTCATGCAAGGTTTAAGCAATATAGTGAGAGAAGACTTTTTGAGATTTGAAGCAATCTGAGGATGTAAAACTGTAGAAAGAAATTATGCTATTTACATGAGAGATTATGCTACATTATAGAGGTGAGTGAGCCAACAAATGAATAGGGAGAGACGAGCCAGAGCTGAGCTAAGTGTCGGCTATGGCTCTAGGAGCCCATGCACGAGCGGAGCTTTGACAATATTTAACACGCAAATCATGCAACACACATCACGGTTGAGTATGACAAGGTGTCTTCAAAATTCAAGAAAGTGTATGCTTTTACACTCCTGAAGCGTTTCACCTTAGTACATCACATTATTTGAAAAGTATTTATTAAAAGTGAGTTTCTAAATCTAAATTGAGAACCATTCCAGCGCCCACCCTGCTGACAATGCTACTAGTGAATTAAGAGGCAAGTCTGGTGTCATGAACACCTTAAACGCTGCCTAGATTCCTATTACAGATGCAACAACATTATAGACTATTACATCAAACACAAGAGAGGTTTTTGCTCAGCACACACCCTGAACTTACGTATTTGAAGGTGGCTCAGTAAAATAAAGAAGCTTTGCCTAGGATCATACAATTTGGTGAAGAAGGGAAGCTGAGGTAGTTCCTTGATTTCCAGTTTCACGCTGTGCAATGCATCCACTAGACGGGTATCTTTCTGACATCAAAGGTTGATGCTTTGTCCTTAATTTTTTAGCAATTAGATTAGATCATGGGTGACAGGAAGAATCCACATTTTATTTTGGACAGTTTAATTGAGCGCAAACCTCACCCAACAACATAAGAACACTTCACAAAAGGAACAGACTACTTTAAACTTTTGTTTGAGGACAGGGAGATTTGCCAGGATTCACTGGACGGTGAGCAGAGGCCAGGGCTTGAAATCAGTTCCCAATAATACCTGTTCGGCAGTGGCAGCCTCTAAACCACAACGCCTCCAGTGAAAGCTCTGCTCTTTTTGGGCTCAGGGTTCAACTAGGACCTCGAGCTGAGCCGGAGCCATGACTCTGGCTCGAGCCTAGATTGAGCTTTCAGTGGCTCGCCCACCTCTTCTATATTAAGTACTTTTAATAGGGAGGAGAATCAGGCAAATGGTGTGACCGATGCTAGAATTGATTGCATGCTCTCATAAGTCATTGTCAGTTTGGACTGAGCTTCTGTCAAGTGGACACAGCAGCCGGCCATCTTGTTGCGTGTCCTAACTTTATGGTAATGGTGCAACAAGGTGTCCCTGATGAGCAAGTTGGGAATCACCAATTCTTAACCCTTCCTCTGAATTCCAGATGTTTTTCAGTGCCTTGTTTTTGCTGGGAGGGAGTTCCTTAAGCTGACAGCCTGCACAGGGACAGAAGCGCCACCTAGTGATCTCTCCTTGAAAGGGGGCTTGATTAATGGAGGAGCTAAGTTCCTGGATTGGAATCTTTGTTGAGTTTCATCTGTAGAAATTCAAGACCTTTCCCATTTGTTGCCTCGTGGATGATAAATAGCAGATCACAGAGTTAAAGCGCTTAAGAACATCGAGGCACTGTACACCCACAGCCCGGCTGTAATTTTTAGGTCTCGCCTAGCGTTGCAGCGCACATGCGCTGCTCGCTCTGCGAGGCTTCTTGTAATCGAGGAGATTTCAGAAGTGGTGATTAAGCCCCGCCCCTTCTTTTAATTGGTTTGCGTCATTGTGCATGCTAAACGCTGTCTTTCTATTATAAAGAAGGCTTCTTAGTCCCTCCTTGTTACCGCCCTGCTCCTTTTGGCCCCGCCCACCCGGACTGGATCTTTTACTTGCGGCGTTAGACTGTGTCTTTTAATTCCTGGGTAAGCACTTTTTTTTCCCATTTGTGTCTAGTCGTTTAACATAGCGGTAGCTTCAATAGTTGTAATAGCTATGATGTTATTTTGTAACTTGCGCCCGTGCTTGTTTTTCTAATTATTTTTCACGTTGGCGGCACCCGCGCTTTACCTTTAGCCATGTTAAGCTAAAGCGCGGGTGCCGCGATTGTTGAAAAAGTAAAGAAATAGTTTTTTTTCTATTTCTTTACTTTTGCAGCAATCGCTGCACCCGCGCTTTACTTTAACATGGTTAAAGGTAAAGCTCGGGTGCCGCGATTGCTGCAAAGTAAAAATAGAAAAAAGAGTGGCCCGCCTTTTTCTTTATTTGTTTGTGACGTAGGAGGGTCTGCTGCTAGCTCGGGCAGAGCGCGGACAGGCTCCCCTGCAAGCCGCCGGTTATTATTTATTTTTATGTTTTAAGCCCTTGTTTAAGCACTTGTCTCTTCTCTCGCTCTCTATTGTGCGCTTCGCTTTCCCATTCTGTTGCCTTCACATTTCTCTCTCTCTCGTGCAGTTACCTCTCCCGTCCTCTCCTTCACAATCCACTCTGTTCCTGCCTCTTTTTTTGCGGCTCTCTGGTGCCCCCTCTTGCACGTGGTGCCCCGCATGCTGCTCTCTACCCACTCTCTCCTTCTACCCTCTCGCGCCCCTGTCTTCTCCCACTGCCCCCGCCCACAGCTGCCTCCCGGTATCTCTGCAGCAGTTGACTGGGAAACAGTGGAGTGTGCGCGTGGCGATCCGGGGAGGAGGGAGCCAGGTGCTCCGAGGACCTGAACGTACCCCGGGGGGGGGGGGCGGGGGCCTTGCTGCGTTCTACAGGTGTGCGCGTGCACATTCCCGCCCCAGCCACCGAAGACAGCGAGGCGGGAACTGGCGAATTAGACATCGGTGCACAGAGAAGTGCGTCTCTAGGCGCACTGTGGATTACATGCGGCATCTTCCACCCTTCGGCTTGTGTGAAGGCAGCGGCGCGCCCATGGGGCGGTGAGTACGGGGAATGCATAATATATCCGGGAGGTGGCAGAAGGAGAGGCTCATGCGGACTGGGAGCAGTGGGGTGGATAGAGGGGTAGTTTTTGGCAGTATGGTGGATGGATACCACTGACCGCCCTCCTTTACTATCACCAACCAACGTTGGTGATAGTAAAGGAGGGCGGTGAGTGGTAGAGGAGAGGGGTGGTGTAACAGGGATGAAGAGGGTGCTGATGCGGGAGCAATGGGTGTCTCGAGCAAGTTGCAGATAAGGGGATGTTTGGGGCTGTGGGAGAGAAGGAAGGAATGTGGGTGTCGGGAGTGGGGTTAAGGAAGGAATTGCTTCAGTGAGTGGAGAGAAGGCAAGTTGTTAGGGCAGTGGAGAAAAGTGGCGAAGAGGTTTGATAGAGCAAAGGAAGACTGGCTTGAAGATGAAAAGAGATAGTTGAAAGGAGTGGTAGAAGAAAAGTCGTTTGGGGGGTATCAGGGGGGAAAGGGCAGGCATCTGTTCTCTGAAGACCTCCTCCTGTTCCGCAGACATACTCTTCAGTCGCATGTCGGGTTGGGGCTAAGAGCTTAGTTGTGAGAGTTTGAGCTATTGGCATTGTAAATGGCAATGCCTTTTATTTACGTGTTGGTTTTTAAAACATAAATAAAAGGCATTGTCATTTACAATGCCAGTAGCTTAATCTCTCGCAAATGCGAGACCTATTGCATTGCAGATGATTGTTTGTAAGGGTAACAGATGGTGGAAAGTTGAAGCACCACTGAACAATGAGGTACAAGGCGCTTAATCCCCGCCCTCCTCCACCTGCCCCCAAACAAACCCACAAAATAAAAAGAGTTTGACTCTGCCTGTTAACCTGCGCCTGGGCTGAAATACAGCCCAACTCTACTGGTAATGGGCATCGACGGCAGTAATTATTATACCTTGCATACTAACTTTATTATTGCAGTTTTATGTAGCACAAACTCGAACCAAAGGTATTAGAGAGCTTTACATGATCACCAGTTACATAACATAACTCAAGGACACATCCATTTTAGGTAGCCACGGGGAGATTAAGTGATCTGCCCAGAATCACAGGATGCTGAGCCGACGCCGAGACTCGAACCTGGTTCCCCAGTGCCAAAGTCGGCAGCTCTGGCCGTTACGAGGAAGTCTGCTTCAGATCCTGGACAAATAAATACACGAGCAAGGTGCCCTCCCTGTCCCTGCATTGCCAGTTAATTGCAGCTCCCCTGGCCTGTCCCTAATCAAGTACGGTGCCAGAAGGGAGTAACTTTGCAGCACAGCACCTCCCAATCTTAAATTGAGTTGATAAGGAGGTTTGTCAGAGTTAGTTGGCGTCAGCTTTAAACTGCACCTTTCACTCAGTACTGCAGCGTTTTAAAAAATATTATACATGAGCTAGAACTGCGGCTGCGGCCTGTTACGTGAATAATATACCTCTACCATTATAATGTAAACTGTGCGGTTTCACATCCAGAGACCAGAAATTCCTTCACTGAGACACAAAATTGCGAATAATCTCCCACACCGCCCAGAAAACTCTGAATTTAAGGTGCGCTCCTTTTATTATTAAACTATCTGTTATGACGAGCTGAAAGTAGGGCACGCAGAGTCCCACATGCGGATGGGAAGAGACCGTGAATGGACAGTCTTGTTAAAAGGGGCTTGTGGTGGTCCTCGGGCCTGAGCCCGGGGGCGGGGGCTGGTGCCCCTCGTCTGGGAAAAGACGGGGATTTTATGCATAAATAAAAGCAGCCAAAATCTGCATAATAATCCGACAGAATAATTCCGCTTTGTGAGTCAGTGACAATGGAGCCTTTCTCCCTGGTGACCTGTGCGGGGGTCAAAGGGGCGGCCCAGGCTGGGGTAGGGGAGGGGCTCCAGGGGTCACTGCGGCAGATCCGAGCCGTGCTCTGCGGGCGACCCCTCACGGCGAGTCCGAGAGCGGGCTGGAGCGGTGGCCCGCCTGTCCCTATGAAGAGGGTAGGCTGGTGGGAATTTGAAAGTGGGGGCGGGAGTTTTTTCAAATGGAATTCCATTTAAGGGGAAGAATGAGAAAGTATGAACCTTATGTACAGAAAAATAAAGTTTTGTATTATAACTAGCGACCTGCTCCGAGAATCACTGCGCCACGTTTCTCAGTGCTACGAAGTAGCAATAAGCCAACAGCGCTTTACAAATACAGGAGACAACTGGCTCGTGTGCAAATTCTCGGTGCCCTGTGAGGCTGTTTGCCAATAGTCCTCTCTGCCTCACTCTCAGTTGCCTTCTTTTTTATTTCCTTTGCCGAGAGCCGCGCTTCTTCCCCCACACCTCTCGCCTAACCGTATATCTCAGCTTTGCCCTGGTTATTTTATTGTTTTCTGTCTCTCTCATTTACACTGTATCTCCTTTGCCCCTATCTCTCTCCGTAGGCCACGTATTTCTTCTTTGCTCAGGCCTCTCCTGTAACCCGGTGCAGCCTCTTAACCCAATCTGATTCGTGTGCTCTGTGTGTCTCATTCATCCATGCCTCTCTTCTATCTCTGTGTCCATCCTTTGCTCAAGTGTCACTCTTCCAAACCTTTGTCTAACATCTGCCATTGTGACTCTGCTTTGAACATGTCTCGCTTCTAAACCTGCCTCTCCTCTTTGCCCCCCCATCACAACTCGTAGTGCCCGCCTCTAACCTAGTGTCTCTTTGCTCTGTGCCTCTTTTTTAGGTCGAGCATTCGAGACCTCTTGTATATACTTTAGTATATACTTATATGTGTATGTACTTTGTGGGCTCTGGAGATCAACCCTAGGACTTGTCTGCTTCGCTTAGGGACTTTTTTTCTGTTCAACTGCCTCTATTTAACTGTCTTGATAGAAAACGACCACTAGAGGTCAGTAAAATACAAGAATTGCTTTCTGCTTAGGGACTTTATTTTTTTATTTTTCTGGCAACTGCCTCAATTTAACTTTCTTGATAGAAAACGAACAGCAGAGGTCAGTAAAATACCAGAATCACTTTAGCATTCGCTAGATTCCAGTCCATAGAAATTGTCTTCCACGAGACAATAATATTTTTTTCAAATTTTGTATTTTCAGTGATTTGACCACCGAAGGCCCAGATTTTATATTAAAAACAGAGCTTTGGACTATACCATTTCCTGCTGAAAGGCAATATTTCTCTCCATGTGTTCCCATACCTGGCGTGTCACGCAGTTTGGTGCTTACTTTCCCTCCATGTTAAAGAACAGTAGATGTTTCAGCACCCAGGCTAATGAGCTGCATAGCTAAATACATATAAGGTCCCAAAGGCGAGACCGATTGCATTGCAAATGCTTCTTCTCAGGTGTCTCTCGCCTAAATCTGACTATGCTTTGTCCCATCCTTCTCCTGTGTGTGGTGTCTCCTTGGGTCTCTCCTACCAGACAGTTTCTTGCTGCCTGGTTGTGAACGGCCTTTTATGGGCTATGCCAGGAAGTTATAGTGGGCTTAGAACCCGCCCATTGATCCCATTGATAGGCTTTTTTGCCACTCTTATATCCTTGCTTCTAATTCGATGGATTTCTGTCCTCTTCTTGTGTTTGTCTCTTCCCTGGAGCATGGGCTCCATCCTTTTGATTGGCTGGCTTTTATCCTAACACTGATCACATTTAGGGAACTACCTTTTTCTTTGTGTTTAAGTGCTCCATGAGAGTGCATGTGTTTTTAGGATCTCTCCTTTGTGTGCAGCTTTCTCCCCATCAAATTACTGCACACCCCACCCAACCCACTCTGTGTTGCTCTCTCCCCCCCCATTGTATTTCTTCTTCCTCTTTAGCTTTATTTTCATAAAATGTCTGACCCTACCCCAGGGCTTTAAGTGGGATCAAAAAACTGTGGGGTCTCTCAAAGGGGTGTGGTCATTGTAATTAAGGGCGTGGCTTAAAAACACCTAAGCTAAAAATCTGTGCTTAGCATAGTGTGCCGCCCAACTTGTATTTTGCTGTTTCTGTCATTGCATCCAGATATATGATACAACAAGTAACATCATACCTACAACAAGTCAGGACTATTGGCTTTGTCAATGGTTGTTAGTTGCATAAGATAAATAAGCAGCAACTATGGCTTGTATATAATATTGAAAAAGCTTCCACTTAAAGCCCTGGTGACACCACGACAATGTTGCTGCTCCTGCTGAGTTTCAAAAAGAGAAGGGAACTCCAGAGAGAAAATGACTCTCTTTAAAGGATTTTCCTTCCCCTACAACGCTTACCTGGCATGACGTCATGCCGTAACTTGTCCACTAGTGAGAAGTGAGCAGTGTGAACACGCGCACATCGATGTGCCTGCTGTCACTGCAGTCCGGAAAAAAACGGACCGCCTGTGCCAGGGCACAAACAGAGCCCGATAGAGACCCGTTTCGAGGCCCCCTTTAAAAAACTGCCGGTGCTCAGCACCGGTGAGACCCGGCCCACTTAAAGCCCTGCACTACCGTTTGTTTCCACCTACTCACTCTCTGTTGCTCCCCCCCACCTGCGCATTTGTTGCTCCCCCACCTCTTGAGCTAATTAAAAATATAAAAACATTTTGGAGGGCCCGGCAGCTACCATTGGCTGCTACTATCTGCCACTTTTTAAAAAAATTGCTTTCATACTGGAATTTTTTTAAATTATTTACCAATCTAAGTGACGTCCACCATCTTAGATCACTAGAAAAAAATATGGTGTCCAAGCTAATCAATAAGTGTGTGCATGCGTGGGCAAATCATCACGCATGCACTTGCCTAGCGAAAGACGCAACGCTAGCACCATTATTACACGTACATCTGTGTCGTGTCGTTTCATGCCACATTTTTTTCTTTCTCTTTTTTTGTTGCTGATATTGCACAGCATCTTTAAAAAAAATTGCCAAAGTCAATATGTCCCAAAAGTATGACATTTTTACCCGACAGAACCAACATTTTCCACATTTTGGCTTTGGCAACACTTGTTTTCCCAGCGTCTCCCACTTGCATATCTCCTTTGCCCATGTGTCCTTCCTTTCTGTCTATGTTTCTCCTTTGTCTGTCTTTTATCCCTATTATTCCTGTGTCTCATCTTTGTTCATGTGTTTCTCCCCTTAAACCCAGATTACAAGATGAACGGGGAGAAAACTCGGTGTGGAATTCCACTCCACTCAATCGTGAATATGCTGTACTTCCCGCACCTGTACCTACTGTGCAGGAATAATGGGCTCCATTGTACCTGCTAGTAAGTCCAGCCTGGAAATTGTCTTGAGAATGGGCTGCAATGCAGCCTTCCTCGTTTCCTTACCCCTCCCAACCACCTTCCAAGGTGCAGACGAGCATTGCAAGTAACGCCCCAATGTTCTCTCTTCCACACCGCTCTCTGCCCCTCCCCGCGTTAGCCCCACCCTCACATCTAACACCTGCCTAATACAGGTGGTAACTATGAGCATCAAGCCCATGAACAGAGACAACTCTGCAGAATTACACCCTGTAAAACCAGGTAATCCCCCATTCTGTGGGGATTAGCAAGTAACTCCATGATGCTGGTAGTGTTACTAGATGGTACAGGTGTTTACAGGCGCAGAGACCACCCTGCCAGACCTGCTCCTAAATCTTTGTCTTTGCTCTGTCCCTGCCCTCTCTTTTGTGCTGTCGGTCTCATTCATACATTGTCTTTCCTTTGCTCCCCTGTGTCTCCTTTGTCCCCATGCCTCTCTTTTGTTCTTTGTTCTCTTCTTTTCCCCTGTGCCTCTCCTCTGTTTTGTACTCATCTCCTGCTTTTCTCCTTTGTCTCTGTGTCTCTCCTTTGTCAGTGTGATTCTTCTTGTTGGTGTGTGTTTTCCCCGTGTCCCGCGCACGGATACAATACAATGAATTCAAGAAGGACCATTGTAGATTTTACATCACATAATGGGTCCCCTTCCAGAAAAGATTATATCTTCATAACAGCATCCTTATATCACCTTTGAGAGTCTATTTGTGGGTACTGGGGCAGTCAGTGGTAACTGGGCACTATCAGTGGTAGATACGGGACTTTACAACTGGGGTCGGAGGAAGTCAGGTACTATTGCACTAGGCAGGTAACCATGTTACTCCCTCTGTACACTTGACTCTCTCAGGGTAGCGGGGGCAAGAAATGAGGGTCTTACACCAGGAGATGGTAGGAGGTTTGAAACTGAAATTTAGCACGCCACGGTAATCACATGCAATAATCACATTTCTAGTCAGCCCTATATTTTTAAAGACAACCACTGGGTTTAATTGTGACAGTGTGTGCCAAGACAGGCATGTAGAAATTATGTTTCCATGTGAAAGCACATTAAAGCCAGAAGAATTGGCTCCTCCAATGCTTGGTGAAATTGATATTATGGTGGTATAAATGGCAGTGGTGGTGGTATGATATTAGTTGTAGTGCGACTGGTTGTATTGACGGTGATATTGTCAGGATTAGTAGTGGTGCTATTGTTAGTTGTGGTGTTGTCAGGATTAGTAGTGGTGGTATTGCTAGTTGGGGTGTTGTCAGGATTTGTAGTGGTGGTATAGATAGCTGTGGTGTTGGTGTCGGCATTAGTAGTGGTGGTATTGATAGTTGTGGTGTTGTTGTCGGCATTAGTAGTGGTGGTATTGATAGTTGTGGTGTAGTTGTCGGCATTAGTAGTGGTGGTATTGATAGTTGTGGTGTTGTCGGCATTAGTAGTGGTGGTATTGCTAGTTGTGGTGTTGTTGTCGGCATTAGTAGTGGTGGTATTGATAGTTGTGGTGTTGTTGTCGGCATTAGTAGTGGTGGTATTGATAGTTGTGGTGTTGTTGTCGGCATTAGTAGTGGTGGTATTGATAGTTGTGGTGTAGTTGTCGGCATTAGTAGTGGTGGTATAGATAGCTGTGGTGTTGTTGTCGGCATTAGTAGTGGTGGTATTGATAGTTGTGGTGTTGTTGTCGGCATTAGTAGTGGTGGTATTGATAGTTGTGGTGTAGTTGTCGGCATTAGTAGTGGTGGTATTGATAACTGTGGTGTTGTCGGCATTAGTAGTGGTGGTATTGCTAGTTGTGGTGTTGTCAGGATTAGTAGTGGTGGTATTGATAGTTGTGGTGTTGTTGTCGGCATTAGTAGTGGTGGTATTGATAGTTGTGGTGTTGTCGGCATTAGTAGTGGTGGTATTGATAGTTGTGGTGTTGTTGTCGGCATTAGTAGTGGTGGGATTGATAGTTGTGGTGTAGTTGTCGGCATTAGTAGTGGTGGTATAGATAGCTGTGGTGTTGTTGTCGGCATTAGTAGTGGTGGTATTGATAGTTGTGGTGTAGTTGTCGGCATTAGTAGTGGTGGTATTGATAGTTGTGGTGTTGTTGTCGGCATTAGTAGTGGTGGTATTGATAGTTGTTATTGATGGTTGAGATATTGGTGGTGGTGGTGGTATTGACAGGGCAATCTTAACAGCATTATAGGCCCCCAGGCAAAGCAGTGCACTGGGTCCTGCCAACACAACCACTCAAAGGAATAAAAATGTTTAAAGGAAAATTAGTGTTAAATTCAGGTCTCCATGGGGCCCCTATGCTCGTGGGACCCCCGGGCAACTGCCCAGCGTTCCCATGCGTTAAGATGGCACTGGGTATTGATGGTTGTGGTGATATTGGTAGTGGTGGTATTGACGGTTGTGCCATTGGTGGTGGTGGTATTGGTTGTGTAATAAACCAAAAACATTAGGAGCACATGTTAAGGTCAAGCTCCTATTTGGGTAATGCCAAAAACATTCACAAATGTATGCTACAGCCAAGAAGATTGCTTTCTGTATATAGTGCATGATTGAGATAAAGAACTGGATGTGACAAAATGTGTGATAGTTGAGCGTACCTTTCACAGTGGCGGCTGGTGACTTTTCAAAGTGGAGTGGTGTAAAAAGTGGGGACAAGTTTAACTTAGAGAGCGAGTGAAGTGAACATGCCAAACTGATATGGATTGCGCACAGTTCTCAACAGCAAGTTTGTTGATCACCATGAAGATTTCGCTGCTGTTACTGGGGGAACTAACATGCTGGGCACTTAAAGATCTCTACAGCAGATGACTTAATCCCATTAAATGTTTTAAAATGCAGTCTGTGTGTGACCAATTAGGTAATCCATAACAGAATTAATATCACATTTATCCTTGTTACAAAGTAGGCCAGCACCACCGGAAACTCCTCCGTAATGGTGGAGGAACCCCCCTGCTCAAAGCCAGCAGATGAAAAATAAAATGGGTAATAAAACAATTTTATTATCATTTTATTTTTCTCTGACAGCCGACGCAAGTCTCGGGTGGGGTGGGGCTGGGCCATCCTCTTGGACAGCGGCAGGGAGGAGGACTGGTGGGCACTTGCGAGTGTGCATGTCATTTTGTCTGGCTGTCTTAGGCGCAGCTTATATTTCTCAAACCCAGCTGTGTTGAAGAAAAGGCACAGGCTCCCTGTCCCTGAGAGAGTGTCAAATCAGCCCGCTCAGGCCAATCCAGACACTTCTCTCATGCTTGGTAATAGCATGAGAGCAGCGTCTGTATTGGGTGGGGACTCTGGGAGTCTGTGCTGCATGGCCCATTGACTGCCGGGAGCAGAGGAGCACAGAGGTGGCCGGCTACGTCGGGTAACTTCTTTATTTTATTATTATTCCCCCCGCCTCACCACTTTTTAGGTCTCGCCTGGCGTTGGTGCGCGCATGCGCTCGTCGCCTGCGAGAGCTATAGTCAACAAGTCAGTTTCAAGAAGGGGACTCGAGCCCCGCCCCTCATTTTCATTGGGTAGCGTCAGCGTTTATGTTAAACGCTGTCTTCCCATTGAAAAGGTGGGTTTTAGGTTGCCGCCCTTTGGCTTTTTGGACGGCCCCCAAGGACTCGGTCGCCTGCATTACGGCTGTCGTGACGAAGTTTCTTATCAGAAGCTTCGTCACGCTGCCTTGCACGCGCCAGTCGGCTCTCTTATTGGTTGGCAACTAGCAAATAAGCACTGTGATTGGTGGACCTTGTCAACCAATCAGATAGCCTACTGGTGCATGCTGCAGGAGCGCACGGCAGCGATGTTCAGCCTTCGGGTCTTAGTGCGGCTCCCGCCCCTTCCCAAGCTCTCTTCACTTGTTATTTGGTGTAGGCTTCCTTACAGGACGATGTGTGCAGCCGGGACAGGGGCTTTCGCAATGGCAGCGCATGTTTATTTTTTGTATCGCGCACGGCAGCGATGTTCAGCCTTCGGGTCTTAGTGCGGCTCCCGCCCCTTCCCAAGCTCTCTTCGCTTGTTATTTGGTGTAGGCTTCCTTACAGGACGATGTGCGCAGCCGGGACAGGGGCTTTCGCAATGGCAGCGCATGTTTATTTTTTGCATCGCGTAAAAGCGCGATGCAAAAAATAAACACGCGTCGACATTCTGCAATACAAATCTAAAGAACTGCGTGTCTGCGCTTCCACAGCACTGGATCACGCTGCCAGCCAAAGCGCCTGCACATTGTGAACAGAGGCGCTGGGTGCCGCCGACCCGTGACCAGAGGGGATCGTGGTGAGCTGATATCCCCGCCGGCCCGGAAGCTTCAAGGCGCTGTGTGCCCCCGATCACCGCCGCCGGCCCGGGAGCCGCGAGAGCACTTTGTTTGCCTTCACCGCCGCTGTGAGTGTTGCACTGTCTCTGTGTGGTGTTTGTGACTCGTGTGGGTCTGTAAGTGCTGTTTTGTGTGTGTTGTGTATGCCTGTGTCCTGTTTGTGCTGTGCGTGGGTTGTCTGAGGGACTCGTCTGTTCATGTGAGTTCTGTGTGTTTTAAGATTGTTGGGGAGGATGTTTTTCGGACCACATCCTGGCTTTTGTCTCTACCATCTCCCTCTCTCTCCTGCGTCATTACCCATTCCTCCCCATCTCGCCATCTTCTTTCCACCTCTTTTCTACAAGTTCTCTCATCATTTTTTCCTTTTCCCCAACTCTGCTATTTTCGCTCTCTCCAATTTTTTTATCGCTCCATTTCTGTCTATCTGTCCCTTCTCTCCCCATCTGTCCCTTCTCTATTCCTACTCTAACCCCACTCCTCTTCCTCCGCCCCCTCAGCCCCTCCCCCCCAAGTATTGCAGCATAGACAGCTTCAGGTCTCTGGTGCCTTCTCAGTGTCGGCCCTGGGGGTGGGTGAGGGGAGCCCCCCCCTCCAAGTGGATCACATCATCAGCAGATAATAAACCTCTCTTTACCAACAAGCACGAGCGGTCTCGGGTGACGGCTGATGCGGGCAGGGATCTGCTCTCGGCCCCGGCAGGGCCTGTGGAGAGGGGGCGTTACCTTACACTCGGAGAGGAGGTGAAAGTGAAACAACCCCCTCCTCTCCCCCCTGTCTCTCCCCCTCCACCTCTGTCTCTCCTCACCTCTGTCTCTCCTTACCTCCACTTCTGACTCCCTTCCACCTCTGTCTCTCCTCACCCTCCACCCCTATCTCTCCTCACCTCCACCTGTCTGCCCCCTCCACCACTGTCTCTCCCCATCCTCCACCTCTGTCTCTCCCCCCCTCCACCAGTGTGTCTCCCCATCCTCTACCTCTGACTCCCCCCTCCACCATCTCTCCTATCCTCCACCTCTGTCTACCCTCACCCTCCACCACTGTCTCTCCCCATCCTCCACCTCTGTCTCTCCTCACCTCCACATCTGTCTGGTCTCACCTCCACCTTGATCTCTCCTCACCCTCCACCTCTGTCTCTCCTCACCTCCACCTCTCCTCACCTCCACCTCGCCTCACCTCTCCTCACCTCCACCTCTGTTTCTCCTCACCCTCCACCTCTGTCTCTCCTCACCCTCCACCTCTGTCTCTCCTCACCCTCCACCTCGGTCTCTCCTCACCCTCCACCTCTGTCTCTCCTCACCCTCCACCTCACCTCACCTCTCCTCACCTCCACCTCTGTCTCGCCTCACGTTCACCTCTGTCTCTGCTCACCTCTGTCTCTCCTCACCTCCACCTCTGTCTCTCCTCACCCTCCACCTCTGTCTCTCCTCACCCTCCACAGCGGTCTCTCCTCACCCTCCATCTCTCCTCACCCTTTATCTCTCCTCACCCTCCACCTCTGTTTCTCCTGTTAGCATCCGCAGCTGGGTCCTAAATGGGACTGAATTACTGTGCAAGTTGCTCATCCACCTACATCTGGGCAATGCCAGTCAGTAACAATAGGTCTCGCCTTTGATTAAGTTAAAGCCATTTGCTTTGCTATACAATACCATTAGCAAAGCAAATAGCTTTAACTTAATTAAAGGCGAGACCTATTGCATTTTCAATGCTTGTTATTTGCAGCAGCCGCTCCTGGCCAGTTCTCTCCTCAGTGAATCCCAATTTATCCCACCCTGAGCTGATCCCACTAACTCCTCTGCCAGTCCATCTTAACCCAGACACTGATCACTGCACGACTCTAAAAGTATGTCAAGGCACTCAAGGCTAAGATGAACCACCGCACTGCTATGGCACCTGAACCCATCCTGCTACAGCACTGGTTTAACAAGGCACCATAAAACAACCAGGATGACACTATTACACTGCATCTTAGCTCACCCAATTCTAGGGAGTAGACACTGCTCTCATAAAGGACCTTACACCATCCAGTGCTGGAACCAACACATTGCTCTGCCAAGGCTCCTGAAACCATCTGGTGTTGACAGGATTCTATTGCTCTCAGTGCTTAATTTGAGCTGGTGGTTTCCGGTGCTTGGCACCCACGCTTAATTGCCAGCACCGGCACTTATGACAGTCTGCCACATGGTGGCGTTCTCTGCCGAATTTAGAGAGGAGCACAACACCAGTTTATTATTAATATAATAAACATTGAAACTGACTAATACCTGCCACCCAAGCCATTTATATAGCTTTAGGGGCCTGAAATAGAATGAATTGTCACACTTGTAAGAGTATGGTGGTTAGTTGTTATGTTGGCACAGCCATTGGCAGTGCTGGCAAGGACAATGGATGGGGCAAGCTGTAGTGTCCTCCTGACGAGAGCGCTGGTACTAATTCTTTTTACAAATTAAGCACTGAAGTTGCTCTGCAAATGCATCTCAATCCATTAAACATAGGGACAAGCACACAGCTTGTCAAATGCACCTCATCCACTTTAGAACAAAGACCACCCTTATGCTCTGCCATTGTATGACTGCAGTACCTGTTCTGGCAGCACCATACTGCTCAGTGAACGCACTGTAACACATTTAAAGTTGGGACCTCCCGCATTGCTCTCTCAGTGCACTTCACAACACTTAAGGCTGGAACCTAAATGCTGCTCTTTAGCTTCACATCAACCCATCCATCAAGGATTTGGACCACCACAACACTCAAGCAATGCACCTCAACCCATCAAGGGCCATGGGTTCTACACCGCTCTGACATTACAGAATACACTACTTTACTGAGCTGTGCACCCAATATACGTCTGACAGTTCTTCTCAACCCGTCCAGGCTGGGATCATTTTACAAATCAATCCTTCATTCCATTTGCACAATAGTGCAAAGAAAACAGAACTACCAAAACCAAATGCTTTTGAAAAATTAAAAACCACCGTTTTCTTTCTGGCATCAGTCACTGACGAGCACAAAGCATTGTCCGCTGCTTCTATGTCAGAGACAGAGATGCAGATAGACATCCTGTGGCTGAATACACAACGTGTGATCAGGAAAACTGAGATAAAATCCAAGCTTCTCCAGTGTACCACATTGTGTGATCCTATGCAAAAGACTTTACTACACTGTGCCTTATTTTAATTTAGCATGATAGCATGAAATCTAAGACCACCTTGAAGAAATTCAGTTCAGGATGAATACTTAAAAAAACCTTACATGCGACAACGCGCAGGAGTAGGTTCAAAAGCTTTCTTCATCGCACTGCAGACACTAAAGAACATTGAAAATAATTGTAAAGGTGTATGAAAATAAAACAATACTCAAAAGTCATCATTTTGTTAAGAGCTTACTCGTTTAACTTCTTCAAAACTTCATTTACTTTGAGGAAACCTTTCTCTGGAAAGGTCTGTGGATGTGAGAGTTGATAAATGGGCACGTTAAGCATAAAAAATATATTTCAAAATAGTTTTCCTTTAAGGGCGCAACAATGCTAAAGTTGCTTGACAATGTCACTTTAAAACGGCAGGACTCCTCATATATAAGGCGTTTAATCTATAGAAAATATCACAGCAGTGCATGACAAGGGAAAGGGCAGCGCTCCTATTTTTACAAAAAGGAACATAACCCGAACTTTCTTGTGTCTGTGTGTATTGTCTGGATTTAACTCAAAGCAGTTAGTGCATGTGTATTTTCATGTCTCTTTGAAAAATACATGTGTGCACATCAGAGCAAAGGCTAGCACCTAGAACATGGGTACTCACAAACATTTTCCCGGAGGCTGCAAAGTTTGGTCTTTGGTGTGACCGAGGGCCGCATTGATGCCAGCTAGGGGTGTAAAGTTGGTGCAGGGGAAGCAAAGCATGTATATTTAGTGGCTGAAATCAATTGCGCAATGTGAAACCAGAAAACCTGGGATGAATCCAGGCTTCTCCACTTGACCAAATTGTGTGACCCAGAGCATCTGTTTTGTTTCAATTTCCCTCCTTTTTTAGGTCTCGCCTACGCAGCGCGCATGCGCTGCATAGGAGACCTTTAGCCGTCGTGCAGCTCTTTTTCAAAGCACATACTCGTGCTTGTGGCGGCATACGCCTTGCGGGAGTGCGCAGCGGCGCGCCACAAGCATGAGTATGTGCTTTGAAAAAAAGCAGACTGCTCTCCCAAGCGTGCGCGCGCGCCTCTTTCCTTGCCCACACGTCCCGTCGCGCAGCTCGCCCAACTCTGTTTCCACATCTTCAACACCGCTCCTAATCGGCAACAATGGCGGCTGCACTTTTCTTCTTGTTTCTTTCTTATTCTTCCATCCTTATTTATCTTCGAATTTTCTTTCCTCGTTCTCCCATTTCCGTGTTCCTTACTCTTTCTTATCTTGCTTTCTTGGAGGGTTGTTTTCTTTCTTTCCACCTGGTCCTTCATACCCCTTCTCGCTTACTACTTCTTATATTTTCCCCCAACTCCCTCTTTTCAGTTATTTTTGCATTTGACTTTATTTGGTTCTCCAGTTCCTCGTTTCTTCTAGACTCTTGCTTTCACCTTTGTCTCTTCGTCGCCTTTTCTCTCCCAAAACATTTTCATTAATTTTCCTTTATCGTTCTCTACTTTTTCTAATGACTTCCACATTCACCTTTCATTTTGCTTCCCTTCATTTCCCTATCTACCGCTGTCTATGCGTTTTATTTTTTTATTTCTCTCTTTGGCCTAAAATCCTTTTCACCCTCCTATCTGCCCTTTCTCCTTTTCATCCACCCTCATCTTTCACTCCTTACCTTCGACTGTCCGCCTGGATGTCAACAGATGTCTGACTGTACAATAGCCGGCACCTTCTGCTCCCGCCGCCCAGAGCGTCTGTACGTTCGCCCCCCCTCCCTCTCCCGTTGCGCTGAATATGTATTGCGCGTCTGTTTCTCGTCCCCGCTGTACATACCTGCGTGTCGTCTGTGTGCTGTCCTCTGCACTCCTCAGACCCCAAAGCGTCTCTTATTTATATCATCCAGCTTTTTTCTCCGCTGTTCCTTCTCGTGTCATCGTTCTATGTCAAACATTTTTTTCTCTTTTTCATACCACCCCATGCCTTTTCTCCTCTCTCTTTCTCTTCTCTCCCTTTTCTCTCCCCCCTCCTCTGTGCTGTGGCTTCTGTTCTCTACCTGTTCTGTCTCCTTTCTGTATTCTTTCCGCCGTGACTGTCCCCTCCCCCTTTCTCTCATCTCTCGCCTACTTTCTTCTTCCCCGTTTAACTTCTCTCTCTATTTTCTCTACTTTCTCTCGCCAGACGCTTCATTGAGTCACCTTCTCTCTCTATATTCTTTGTTACGTCTTTTCGGACTCTCTTTCTGTCTTACACCTTCTCCTTCTTATCTTCCCTTCTGTCTTGACCTTTCACCTTACCGCGCGTCCTCCTTTCTTAGTTGCACCTGCTTCTCCAGGTCGTTGGCGCCCATAATTTCCAACTCCTCTAATCTACGCGCCCCCATTAGCTCTTGTCCTCTCACCTGTCTCGTCTTCTCCACGCTCCCTTTTCATAGCGCATCGTTTTACTCTACAGTCGCCATTTGCTGACATGCTCAGCCCCGTCACTCTCCCCTCTGGTTTTGCTCTTGTCCATTTTCTCCTCTTTCCTCCCTCTCCCCAGCCCCTTCCGCTACCTCACATTACTCTTGCTATAAATTACGCTAGTGCCCTATCCCTTCCACTGCATTCTGCTCCTGAAGCTCTGTTTTGAGTACTATTAATTGTATAATTGTAACACCCATTATTTACAGTGCTTAGAAACAACTGCCGTATAGTCCGAGACACTATATAAAATCAAGTTCTTTCTGCCTGTCCTTCCCTCAATCCACCTCTTTCCTCACCCCATCTCCTGCTTTTCAGTACGTCTCTCTGCCCCGCCCTCCCTCTTCTTCTCTTCATCTCTTGCCCTCTCTTCCCTCTCCTCCCTTCCTCTCCCCTTCTTTCCGTACTATCATCTGGCGAAACCCAGTCTGACTCATTACAAATGGTTTACAAACGGTGAACAACATTCTGCTGTGAATGTGAATATGTTCAACTACATGAAACCAAAATGTGCATCCTTTTGGATGTACTTCTTGAAAATGTGTTGCCAGCAGATAGCTCGAAGTTACCATTTCTAATCACTCTGTGATGTTACTGGATGTATTGATTGAGTGGTCTCACACTATTTCCAATGTATACCAATTAATGCAGCTTCACCCCAGTGCGCAATAAGGTTTCACCAGCATATAAAACAAGCATTGGCATAGCCAATAGGTCTCGCCTTTGGGACCTTATAAGTATTTAATTCTGCAGCACAATATCCTTGGTGCAACATCAACTGTTGCATGGCTAAACACTTATAATGTCCCAAAAGCGAGACCTATTGGCTATGCCAATGCTTGTCTTCTTTATCACATAAAAGAGGAACTCGAAATAAATGACTTCAGGATGGGTGCTGTTCAAAACCATTTTCTGTGCTTGGATGTAATCACTAATGGCATTGTTGTCAGGGTGGGGGGGGCATGAACGCTTCTAAATTCATGTTTGAAAACCATCACTTTAAGAAAAATACTTCTGAATGCACTGCTGTAATTTGATTTACTAAGGTGAAATGGTTCTACAGGTCAATGAAATACACTTTTTGAATTTTGAAAAGACTATCGTATTTTTACACATTTGCTGTCTTTAAAAATGAAGGTGTTCTTAAAGTTAAAGGCCTAGTTACTTCCTTTCTCTAACTACAATTAACCTTTAAATAAGTGCTTGCTGTATATTTAACATTTTTATTCAAGTTAATGCTGAATCAAGTAAACAGCAGCCCAGGGCTGCTGCGGCCCAGGTGGCCGCATGTAAAGATCAGGAGGGCCGCATGCGGCCCCGGGCCGTACAGGAGTATCAATGGCCTAGAAGAAGGTGCTGTGAAACGGCTTCTAAGAGTGATATTCATATAATTATTCGAGTCACAACAAAAGAAGGTAAGTTGACAAATGAAACCGAGCCTCTCCAAGAGTGATGTGACTAACTATTGGGCACTCACCCTGGTGTCTGCAATATTTTGGTTTATTTCGAGATGCATTTTCCTAATAGGTGTTCGATATCACGTTTCAGTCAACTACCATAGATATTAATAAAGGGGGTTTGTGATGCAGTTGTGGCACTTAGTATGGATATTTTTGTGTAGAGATTGAAATCTGAATGAATTGAATCCAGGCCATCCAAGCAGTAATGGGACAAAATACCACTTTAAAGCTGCTCTGGTTCACTTTCTATTTCTGCAGCTAAAGCGCCGAAGAAGCGTCAGAAAGGAAACTGCTTTGCAGCTTTAAACCTATTTACTGGATGTGCACGGGGAAGTAGTACTTTTGTGTCTGTAGCGGCGGTGAGGGCAGAACTAAGGCACGAGTCCCAACTCACCCAACAAATCTGAGGCAGCCACGGCCCCCTTCAAAAGTAAGAGCAGCACACAGGGGGCTAACAAAGCACGATAAAATAAAGTCTCCTTCACACTCACCACTTCACTTTTACAGTTCTCGCTTGATAAAAACGACTTTCGTTTTCACCAGCTACAGGTGAACTGAAGCTGAAGAGCGTGTTCAGTGTCCTGCAGTGCTTTAAATGGGTAAAAATAAGTGCAGGTACTCATTAAAATGAGCTAGAGGTGTAGTGAGTGGGCGGAGGTAGGGGCGGGGCTAAGTGCAAGACATGATGATACTTAACGACTTCTATAATAGTTGCAGCACACACCAAAACACATGATAAATGTGTTTATGTAAATAAAGCAGGTTAACTCATTACACAAAATGAAAGAGAAATGCGATAATATGTTAAAATTTCCTTTTTTTGCAATAGTTGCACCTCCTTAATGCCATACTGTTAATTGCTGTTGTTTGGCACAATACTATATATTTTTGAGCACGTGAGTAGGAAGAAACTGAAAATACCCCCACTTCGAACCAAAGCTCTTATGGCACCAAGCAAATAAAGCAAATCATCATGGCCCTCCCCAGAAGATATCTCTTGTCTCTTCCATCGATCTATCCATTCAGCCTTTTATCCTACCATTTACCTGCAGATATCCACCATTTACCCTTTACATTCTGTCGTCTATTCAGTTTTTCATCCATCATTCAGTTTTTCACCATTCCGTCTGTCCACCCTTCATATCCAAACCTATCCATCCATCCATCCATCTTTAAACCTATTCATTCATCCTTTCACTCATCCATCTCTTTATCCACCCTTTAACTCATCCATCAATCTTTTCGCTCATCTATCCATCAACCCTTTCACTCCTTTATACCATCCACTGTTTCATTTCATCCACCCTTTCACTCAATCCCTCCTTTCACTCATCCATCATCCACCCTTTCATCCATCCTCCCTCTCATTCATCCATCCAATCTTTCACTTATCCACCCATCATCCACCCTTTTATCCAATCATCCACCCTCTTTCACCCATCCATCCATTCACTCATCCATCCACCCATTCACTCATCCATCCATCTATACATCCACCCTTGCTCACGCATCCATCCACTCACTCACCAACCCTCCCTACTACGTTATTTATGAACCTTTGTCGCCGAGCAGACAGGTACACACAAAGTGCCACCCATTTTCTTTAAAATACCTCCTGAGAGTGTCTTGATTCTCTCTCTCGCTTTTTCTTACAAAAAACAGGCATAAACACAAACATAAGCAGACACACAAAAGACTCCGGTATGTTAAAAGCCATGTTATACTCTTCACCATGGCTTTTTTAATTGCCACTGCCAGGGGACTGCCATGATTCCTGTGTTTGCGCTAATGCAGAGGATAGTGTGAACGTGGTTGACAGCACAGGGCCTGAACGGACCCTGCTCTGTCAAGCACAGCGTGATGGTGAGCACCGGACATTATTCAAATGAGCCCTGCTGAATAGCTCAGCTGGGGCTCAGATCGGGGCTACAGAAGTGGCGCCTTGGCTGCCAGACACGTTCCACTCCTGCTCATTAGCACTCTCAGCCAATGAGCCTACCTTTTCATGAGTACCGGTACTCTCCTCGGCAATAGAGAAGTGCCGGTACTCAGAGTGATAAACGTAAGAAGTGCCGGTACTCAGTACCGGTGAGTACCGGCCCATTTAAAGCACTGGTGTCCTGGAGAAACACGGGCCTTGACTGCCTCCCCAGGCAGGGCCGGCAAGCATGTGCCCGCAGGCTGGAGATGAGCACAGAAAAGTAACTGCTCTCGGCCAATCGGCTTCTGCATAGTGCCGTCACTAGCGCTGTGCACGAAGGGAAGAGCATTGCGTCAAGCGCAGGGAACAGAAACATGGCCAGTCACTTTGTGGCATCAAAATAAGGCCACACAGTGATTGGCCAAGTTCTGTATTTATCCCGCCCCTGCGCTGCCTTGTAAGCAGAGGCCAACCACCATCACCCTAACCAATCCATATATTGGTATTATGCTGTTTATAATATTAAACAGCATGAAAGCAGCACAAGAATTGGTTGGAGCAGGGCAACCTGGCGCTCCATAGGAGACAATGGTGCTGTGCTCCCTCCGGCTCCCCAAACGGGTGCAGGTTAGAAGGTACTGTAGTGCGCATGTCGGATTGGGCATAGCAAGAGACCTGTTCAATCTTACATGCGCACTTGATTTAGAATCATACAAGTACTCTCCCTACGGCTGCCAACCAACAGAATTTGCCGCGCCCGCCCCAGTCAAACCCAACCCTTGCAGGGCTGTGGTCGGGTCAGAGGGCAAGCAGGTTTACAATTATAATGATAATTTTCAGGTGTCGACTTGTGGTTGTTTCCTGCAGTGGGGTAACGCTCCACTGCCCCAATGGAGAAACCGCATCTGGATGTAAAATAGTCACTGATGTATTGTAATGCCAGCGTGTCACAGGAGGCGGAATTATACACAAAAGAGCAAATCGCCTGAGGTGAGATACTTCTCTGGGCTGATTTAAGATGTGATTGATAACATCTCAAGCTAGTGGCGGAAGGCTTATCCAAATAAACCAATGATCCTGTAGACACCAATGTTGTCAACCCAGACCTAAAAATAGTTATTTACTTCCATAGACAGAATGCAGGAGATCTACAATGATGATCATCAAAATAAACTGGAAAATTCTTACAACTTATTATGTGAAATACAACCCAAAATATATTTATCACATTTATTCAATACAGTTGTATGTTAAAAAAACACAGGGACCTGTAGAGGTTGTTAGCCTATTTGCGAAAATTGTGAGTTTACTCTTCACAAACCCTGGGTCTCGGTTCTTTTACTACAGATGTATTTATTTATTCTGAGTTTTATATAGCGAGAACATGACCCATGGGTATCAGAGCACTTTACAGTTACATGTCGTAAATCGTTTAGAGTACAACAGATATAGCAGTAGTATTAAACATATGGTTCCGATGCGTACCTTTCGTACCTGGTTACGACAATAACAAGAGTAGGACCCATTAATTGTAGTAATGTACAGCCTAAGTGCATTCGTAGCGATCTGGAGAGTTTATCCTTACATACGTTATTGTCCTGTTAAGGCAAACTCCTATATCAGATCTAATTGGCACTAACTCTTTGATCAATGGTGTGGACTGTTATGGTGTCTCTGTGACCTTTCTTGGGTAGGAAGCATCCATGCCTAAGATGGACTAGGCAGCACCTAGTAACTGACCACAATGCAGATGATGATCAGTTGTTGTTTAGGGTAGGAATTAGCTCATTAGGAAGATCTTCGCTTCCCTCTTGAAGGTTGACGTGTTTGGAATTCTTCTAATGTTTGGAGGGAGTGAGTTCCAGATTCTGGGGGCAGCTCCGGAGAATGCTCTGTCATACGTTTTCTTATTCTGAAAGATGGGAGGTTTCAGCAACAGGTCTCTGGCACTCCGGGATGGTCTGCCTCCACCGGATAACTCAATTTTCTGGGCTAAGTACATTGGTGTTTTGTAGTGGAGCGCTTTGTGGGTAATACATGCCAGTTTAAGTTGTATTCTGGCTTCATATGGTAGCCAGTTTAACGCCTTCAAGTGTGGGGAAATGTGGTCGTATTTTCTTGAACCTGTAATGAGTTTTGCAGCTGCATTGAGACAGGCTTTTAGTGGTGCTGTGGAGATCTTAGGTAGTCCTGTTAATGTTGTACAGCCATATTCATTCCTTGATATGACTAAGGACTGAACTGCCAATTTGAGGTCTGACGTAGTAATGAGTGGTTTCAATTTTCTAAGGTTGTTCAGGTGAAAACGGGCACTTTTCGTCATTGATTTGATGTGGGCTTGCATGTCTAGGTTCTTATCAAGCGTGATTCCTAGTGATTTGGTCTAGTCAACTAGGACACGGGTGCAATTTAGCGCCGTGATCAGTTTGGTCCACTTCTTCACATCTGAGAAGCTTTTGGGGGGGATATTAATAGGAATTCCGTTTTTTGCGCATTTAGTTTCAGATGATTGCTAGTTAACCAATGTAATGACACCTTTAAGGCATTATTCATTGTCTTGATCTCCTCCAGCGAAGAGATCTTGATGTAGATCTGAGTGTCATCTGCGTACATGTGATAGGAGATGTTGGCGTGCTGAAGAATTTCTGTAAGGGGTTCGACATATAGGTTGAATAGTGATGGAGATAAAGTTGAGCCTTGTGGAACTCCAATCGAATTTGGGGATGGCGGGGATAGCGCCTGGTTGACCATGAATCTTTGCGTTCTGTTCTGTAGGAAGGATTTAAACCATTTCAGCACATTTCCAGATAATCCCATCTTGTCTTCAAGCCAGGCTAATAATTTTTCATGATTTACCGTGTCAAAAGCAGAAGACAGGTCAAGAAGAACTAGTAGACATGTTTCATTGTGATCCAGTGCCTGTAGTGCATCATCCACTATATGTAGGATTGCTGTTTCCGTACTGTGGCCTGGTCTGAATCCAGATTGGCAGTCGTCCAACAGACTGAATTTAGTGATGTGATGGCTCAGTTGTTGTTGCACGCATTTTTCAAGTAGTTTGGCTAGTAATGGAATATTGGTCACTGGACGAAAGTTGTTTGGGTCTGCCGGGTCCCCTGTAGGTTTTTTAATGATGGGGAGGACTTGACCTGTTTTTGGCAATCTGGTAAGGCGCCTTGAGACAGTGAGGCATTGATTATTGTTGTCCATATGGGGATGACGATGTGGTTGATTCTTTCAAGCATTTTGAGGGGAGGGGGTCATTGTAATGGTTATTTGGTTTTATATCTGAGAGAGTTTTGGCAATGGTATTCTGGTCATATAACTTGAAGGTCGACCATTGTGCTTTATTTTTCGTCATAGCTTGAGCGGTGTGCATGGTAACATCATTCTGTGATGACAATGGGCTAGAGAGGTTGTCTGCTGCCATCCTGAGTTCCCTTTCTAGAGAGTTGGCTTTGTCTGTAAAGAAGGCTGAGAATTCCTCACAGCTCAGTTGGGTTTTTATAGATTCCTGAGCAGATTTGGCCAATTTATTGGATTGTTGTTTTAATATCTCGAAGAGTTTCCTTGGTCTGTTTTTAGCATTATCCAGTTCAGATCTAAAGAATTCCTTTTTGGATCTGAGAATGCTTTTGTTGTAGTCGTTTCTAGTTTTCCTGAGAGTTTTTAGCTGGGGGGATGATGGGTGCTGTCTTCATTTCCTTTCTGCTAGTCTCAGCCTCCGCCTTTCTTCCTTTAGTGTCCCATTAAACCAGGGATTTTTATCTTTCTCTGGAATTCTTTTCAGTCTTAGCGGCATGGTGGAGTTGATTATATTCGTCATTGATGCGTTGTAGTGATCCGTGAGTTCGCTTACGTTCATCATGTTGTTAGGCGGGTTTAGATCCTTTTCACATTGTGCTACTAATTGCTCAACATTTGGGTCTCTAGTGTCCCGAATCCACTGTTTAAGTTTGACAGGTTGCGTGGTCTTATTCTTTTTTATGGTAGATATATGGAAGGTTATGGCATGGTGATCCGACCAATCGCATGGAACAATTGAGTGAATTGTAATAGCCTTATCTCTAGAGATAACCCAGTCTAAAGTTGACCCTTTCGAGTGTGTTGGCAGTGTGCAAGCTTGAGTAAGGTTTAGGTCTGCTAAGAAATCTTTGAGTACGTTGACCTGTTTGTCATTACTATCGTCCCAATGTAAATTAAAGTCACCTAGGAATATATCATTAGTGTGAATGTTAGAGTTAGCCGTGATGATCTCCATTAACTGGTCTATGAAAGGGGCATTGTTACCTGGTGGATGGTAGAACGCATGCAATTTGCACCTTTGATTATCTACAGTTCTTATATCGAGACCGAGGTATTCACAAGACTCGAGGGTCGGACTGTAGTTGGGTTACAGAGAGATCAGAGCAATGTATGCAAGCGATACCACCTCCTGCTTTATTTAGTCTGTCTAGCCTCACAATGTTATATTTCGCAGGCACCAGCAGATCCATGTAAGGGGAAGAAGACTCAGTGAGCCATGATTCGGTTAAGATTGTCACGTCGACTGCCTGACTAATGATGAGGGCAGCAATGTCTGAGGCATGTTTTACTGCTGAACGACAGTTGAGCAGTAAAACAAAAAAGTAAAAAGTTGATGTGTTTGCTGTTCCCAAATAATGAAACTAAGATGAAAGAATATTAGTTATCAAGTATGTGATGATACCGCTGCCCTTTGTCCTACTTTCTCTTCTTTACCCATATCTCTCCTTTGTCCCAGTGTCTCTCATTCGTCCCTGTATCTCTTTTTTTTCCTATATCCAGATGCAAGAGGGACAGCTAATTGGGTTCAAAGCCAGGTAGCGGAGAATTTACCTAGAAATGCTGTAAGACCTAGGGGCACATTTATCAAAAAGTCACCCAGTGCAGCAAGCCACCTTGCTGCGATGCGCTGCGTCATAGAGAAAGGGCAGAATGTGCCATACTTAACATTATACAATGCATTACTGTCATTTCATTGCACAATGCGCTGCCTACCGCCAATGCAGGCACCCTTGCACCATAGTGCAAGGGTGCCTGCGTTGCAATTAGGATTGCTTTTGTGCAGGAAGGAGCACCTTCCTGCACAAAAACTATCCTCAGAGGCATTTTTCCTCTTTCTAGCACACATAGAACAAGCATTTGCAATGCAATAGGTCTCGCATTTACGCAAGTTTAAGCTATTGGCATTATAAATGACAATGCCTTTTATTTATGTTTTAAAAACGAAAACAAAAATAAAAGGCATTGTTATTTGCAATGTCAATAGTTCAAACTTGCGTAAATGCGAGACCTATTGCATTGCAAATGCTTGTTTGAACTGTAGGCAGCATTATAGCTTTATTTTTGGGTACTTTGCAGTGTTTTAAACCAACACTACACGGAATGCTCTTATCGCAAGCACCACGGTAACTGTTAAACTCTAGACAAACTTTCTTTTTCACAATTTCGAGATGACAGATTTTCTTCAAATTAAGCTTCCAATACCAGTTTTTGCACGGGCAGGTCCGTCCTGTTAAAAACTTTTCTTTTCCTTTCCCCTTTCCTGTGCCTGTCCTGTCTATCAGCCACCAATGGGCGCTGGGTTAGGCCTGTGGTAACCATTAAGGGTACCACCCTCACGTGATACATGTACATGTAAAATCTTGCCTGGGATAACCTTGCGTACACTGCTATATGCTTTTTGTATACCTTGTTAAAAAACAATAAAGTATTTTTAAAAAAACTTGAAGAATTTGAACTGGCCAGACAGTGTGGAAATAGAAATATCGGCCATGATGTATCAAAGGATTGTACCCATTCTATGTCTATAGGGAAATGTGTTAGCACATATGAGTCACTGCTTGGTAATACCAGTCACAGAGGCCATTTCTCTGTTATTCACCATTTCCATTGGGAAAACATAGAAATGGGTGCAAGAATTGCCCAGAGAAATAAAGTCATCACGCAGTAAGGGTATTTCTTCTAGGTGGGGATTTTAACAGATTCTAGCAGCACACTTGTAATATGGGGGCTCCCAAGTCTCAAGCCCTCTATAGCAGGCCCTAGAGGAGCAGGGTCACCATCCATGTCATCACAGACACTGTTACCAGCCCTGGACTCTCAACCTTAGACATCAGTGCTATCAGGTTAGTCTAACCTGCTCAGTTGAAGCAAACCAAGACTACTACACCCAGAATGCTTTAGGTTAACCATGAAAGCCCTGGACAGGATACACAGTCGTTGGTGAAATATATGGAGTTGCACGCCGGACTGACGGGTGCTGCTGCTGAAATATTGGGTTTAAAAGAAGAGGGATTTTTTTGGGTGCTATTATGAGCCTTTCTGGCGCAGGCACTTACTGCCTATTCTTAAAGCTTATTGGTTTTGCCAATACAAACCGGCATTTTATTTTCTCCGAATGAGATATGAATGAATGAATGAATGAATGAATGAATGAAGCAGCATTTATAATGCGCATAGCTACCCGTAGGCATCCCAGCGCTGGCGGATAACTGAAGCTTCACAGAATCATTTAGGGAAGAGCCATGTTTTCAGCAGCTTGCGGAAGACAAGGTGATTAAGTTCCCCACGTAGCTGAAGAGGAAGAGAGTTCCAAAGTTTGGCAGCATTGTATGAAAATAGCCGACCACCGCTTCTAACTCTCTGAATTCGGGGAACGACTGCCAGATGTTGCTCATCTGAGCGTAGTTGCCTGTTAGCTCGATAGGGCTTGACCATAGAAGAGATGATCTCTGGTCCTTTTCCTCCTATCAGTTTGTGTGTAATGCATAAGGCTTTAAAGTGGACTCTCTCCCGGATAGGGAGCCAGTGGAGAGCCTTCATATCCGGTTTGGCCGACTGCCGGTTCTGAGTCCCCATGAGGATTCTAGCGGCGCAGTTCTGTACTGTTTGCAGTTTGACGAAGACTGAACTCGGGGCTCCAAGGTATACGGCGTTGCCGTAGTCCAGGCGTGTAAGAATAAGTGCCTGGACCATGAGCTTTCTCGCCTGAAAGGGGAGCAAAGGGAGCACTTTGCGAAGCATCCTCATGGTGCCAAAGCAAGAGGCCACCACCTTTCTGGCCTGGACTTTAAAGCTAAGATCAGAGTCCAGCCAGAAGCCCAAGCTTTTTATTTCTGACTTAGAGACAGGTGCCGTACCCATTGATGCCGGCCACATGATGTCTGCCTTGAAAAGAGAGGGGTTACCAAGGAGCATAAGCTCGGTTTTGTCCCCATTCAATTTTAAATAAGAGTCTTTCATCCACCTGGCTACTTCTTCAAGGCAGGTACATAGGGAGGTGGGGGCCCTGTCTGAGTGGTTAAGTGCCACAACTAGTTGGGTGTCATCGGCATAAGTCACAATGTGCACCCCGTAGGGGAGAACAATTTCCGCTAGGGGGGACATGTAGGCGTTAAAGAGTGTGGGACTCAGGGAAGAACCCTGAGGGACTCCACATTGGAGGGGCCAGGATTTAGAGATGGCCTCACCCTCGAACACCTGAAAAGATCTTCCCTCCAGGAAGGATTGCAGCCACGTCAAGGCTACTCCAGTCACACCAAGGTTTCTGAGTCGTTGAACCAAAATGAGGTGGTTGACCGTATCGAAGGCTGCGCTGAGATCTAAAAGGATCACAGCAGAGGAGCCTCCTGCATCGTGGATCTTTCTAGATTCTTCCACAACTGCTATAAAGCAGTTTCTGTGCATTGGCGGGGACGAAAGCCAGTCTGAGAGGGATGAAGAAGTTTATTAGATTCAAGATAGGCCGAGAGCGCCAAATTGACATGTTTCTCCAGTATTTTACTAGTTCCTGGGAGGAGCGAGATAGGTCGATAGTTGCCCAGACAGTCTGGGTCCAGGCTAGGTTTCTTCAACAAGGACCTGACCATAGCTTTTTTCCAAAGGGGGGGACCACCCCTGCATCTATGGAGGAGTTCATCAAGTCCAGAATGACTGGAGCAACTGATTCTGCCACCTGGTTCAGCATCTTGGGTGGAGGAGGGTCTCTGGGCGACCCGCTCTTAACAAGTGCAGAGATTGTCTGTAGTGATTCGTAGCTCATTGAGGGGAAGGTCTTTAAAGAGTATTCCTTACTCCCTGTATGAGGATCCTCTAAGTGGGAGATAGTGTGACTATTGGGTGGGGCGAAGGATTCATATATCGTTTGAATTTTTCTATAAAAGTATTCCGCAAGTTCGTTGCAACGATGGTTCGTGGCTAAGGAAGTATCGGGGAGAGAAGGAACTCTTAGTAATTTGTTTGCAATTCGAAATGTTTCACGGGGAGAATTGGCTGCTAAAGAAATTTTTTCCTCAAAGTAAGAGGCCTGGGCTTTTTAATTTCAAGCTTATAGATTTTGATCGCCTCCCTATATTCCTTTTTCTTGGTCGTGGAGAAGTCCTTTCTCCAGACTCTTTCAATTTTTTTACATGATTGTTTTAATTCTCGGAGTTTAGGGTTATACCAGGCCGATCTATTAGGCCCTTTATGCGGCTGATTGGTTGTTTTTGGAAGGACCTGGTCTAGCGTCCCCTCGATCCAACTGTTGAATCTCTCATTAGCCACCACCGGGTTGGTGTCAGGCAGAGGCTTGGAGTTATCTAGAGCCGATACCCACTTTTCTATGGAAAGTTTAGACCAACGGCGGGATTTAGTTTGCGTTGGCTGGGATGGAGGGGTGGCATGGGTGGAAGACCAGTTGACTGAAATGAGAAAGTGATCCGACCAGGGGATGGGGGTTGGTTTCAGACAGGAAAGCTCCTCTAGATTGGAAAAAATTGGATCTAAGAGGTGCCCTTTTGAATGCGTTACATGTAGCACCTTCTGAGTGAGCTGAAAGGCCGCTAGGTCTAGGGTCAGCTCAGATGCAACTTTCAATATTGGATCATCAAAGTGGATATTGAAGTCACCCAAAATAGTAAAATTTGCGGCGTAGGCGTAAATCCTATTGTGAAATGGAGGTTCTCGCAACCGAGTAAGGGACTCCCAAAAGATCGGAAAATGAGGTGGCTTTTCAATATGATAGCAATGCCACCACCTTTGCCAGTAGCCCTATCTAGCCTCTGTATTATATAGTCAGGAGGGAGGGCCTGGACGATGTCCGGCTCTGAACCCACGTTCAGCCAGGTCTCAGTGAGGAATAAGACATCAGGGCCTTCATCCATAAGCAAAATAGACAATTCTGCTGAGTGTTTAGGCAGAGATCTGCAATTTAATAAAAGTAGTTTAAAAACTTTGTCGGACGATGCATGCTGCAGCATGGACGGTAGTGGGGGGGGACCAGAGTCTAAATGAACAGTGCACACAGTTGGTGTCTGGACTACTGGGGGCAATGGAATAAAGGCAATTTGGTCCTGGGGGTGAATTTAACTGTCTGAGCAGCCCCGCGCTATAACAGTACTTGTCTAGAGGGTAAGGGGCAGGGGTTCTGGCCCCTAGCCCCGTCCGGCCGCGGACGGGCGCAGACAAGCTTGCCTTAGGCACGCCTTCGGCGCGCCAGCGGCGCGCACGCTGCGCGCGTCTGCTGCGTGGTCGGGTCATCGGGCTCTTAAGAAGCCCGGGCAGGTCCAGCGACTAGAGCGCTGACCTGGTTAATGGCGGATCAAAGTGCGATGTGCAGCGAAAAGCGGTCAATTAAAAGCAACTAAGTGCATTTAAAAAGAATTCCCAGACAAATTCCCCAATAAAAGTTCCACAGTTCAAGCAACAATTTTAAAACAGCTAAAAGCAATTTAAGATTTCCAAGGGCAATGTACAGATGAAGCAGAAGTTTAAGAAGCTAAAATGTAGTTAAAGTAAGTTCCCACACCGATTCCCCCAACAGTAATTCGATCGACCAGATTCACTTTCACAGCAGTGTAATAACAATATATTTTAAAGAGCAAAAAGAAAACGAGGTAGCAACGCTCCCTCGCACCTAACGTGACTCGAGGCAGCTTCAATTAATGCTGCGCGGTCGCGTCATCGGGCTCTTAAGAAGCCCGGGCAGGTCCAGCGACTAGAGCGCTGACCTGGTTAATGGCGGATCAAAGTGCGATGTGCAGCGAAAAGCGGTCAATTAAAAGCAACTAAGTGCATTTAAAAAGAATTCCCAGACAAATTCCCCAATAAAAGTTCCACAGTTCAAGCAACAATTTTAAAACAGCTAAAAGCAATTTAAGATTTCCAAGGGCAATGTACAGATGAAGCAGCAGTTTAAGAAGCTAAAATGTAGTTAAAGTAAGTTCCCACACCGATTCCCCCAACAGTAATTCGATCGACCAGATTCACTTTCACAGCAGTGTAATAACAATATATTTTAAAGAGCAAAAAGAAAACGAGGTAGCAACGCTCCCTCGCAACTAACGTGACTCGAGGCAGCTTCAATTATGAGCAGGCTGTTTGTTTGCCATCCGTTGGAGGATATTTAAAAAGTGCTCTGCGCTGGTGCAACTTAATGAATTGTTAGACTCCTTTTTAGCGTAACCTGTTTTCTGATGGTTAGGATATGTTATGCTTGTCTATACCTGTATATGGATTTTTAATGATTTTATGACGCGTCTTATTACTGCTGTTCTTTTATGATTATTGTTGAATAATCAAATAGAGATATGATGATGAAGGTATTCGTCAGATTCACTACTGCAACAATATCTATTTTCTTTATTTATTTGAAGTTGTACATAGTCAGTACTTTAAGCAGGCAGGTAGTCTCCAGTCCTGAGTACCTGCACTTCTTCAATTTGAAATGGAGAGTTCCTGCGCTTCTCAGCACTGCAGGAATACAGCTAATGGGAGATACTCTTCAGGAGTACACAGGTATTCTAGATAGTGAGTACCTGCACTTCCATATTTCCATTTGACCCACTGTATATAGTACACACCACATTCGGGTGACACCAGAGCCTTTTTCCAGGTTGCCAGAATGAAAAACACACTATAGACACAGCGCACCTTGTTATGAATATATATTAGGAGATTACATTGTGCGAGTGTACATAAAGACAGCATATACACTAGCGCGAGGACACAGGTATGCAAGAGACGGGTGTAACTCATCATAAAAGTCAGGACTGTAGCCATTAGACGCAGCATAGTAAAACTTGCGCTCACTGGTAGAAATGTTAAGATAACCCCATGACTGCAGTCAGAGAGCCTGAAAATATTTCACCAGGGGGGGGGGGGAGGGGGGAGGGGGTGGTCACATGAAGGGGCTCCAAGAGGGAAGCTGCCAAGCCAGGTTTTCAGGATAACCGCTGCATGTGAATTTGTGTCGTGTGATACGCTGAACATCTGGCACGGACCCAGCCCTCCTGGACCAACGCTGGACTCCATGACAGTTATAAGAGAGATGAAGTAATGGCGGTGGGCGCGCGCACATGGCTTTGCGGCTGCGCCCCTTGATCCCAGCTTCACTCTGGAGAAACAAAAAGCCCCACTGACATCCCGAGCGCCTAGAGACTCTTGGGTAGCGAGCGCTAATCAATCAGTCAATAAAACCTCCCCATCATTACTGCAGAGGCCCAGGTGTTAATTTTAAACATCCTGGAACAATCATGAACACATCATCTCCTGTAATGAGGTGTGGTAAGGTAAGGAGTACTTTATTTAGACAATCAAGTCCACTAAAGTGCCAAGTGCAAGTGAAAGGTACACCAAGAAAAAGTCAGCAAGACAATACACAAATGTAGCCAAGTTTGTTAAAAAGTAAAAAGCATATAATGTTAGAAAGGTGTCTTTAAAAATTGACCCTTTAATAGTTAATTGCAGCATCTTTAAAAGTGAGGGTATTAATAGCATAACATGATGGTCAAGCAATAGCGTGATCTCCTTTAATGAGTTACAGCCCACTGACTCTGGAATACGTTTGGTTAGGAAAAGCATGTCAGATTCTGCAAACCTCCCCAGTGGCTGCTTGTCACGCACGACACCTTTAGCCCGATCTGTGTTTTTTTTTGTTTTGTACTTACAGCACTTTGCATTCTGGAACTTTTACTTTTGCTTTTCCCATTAAAAAATGGAGGCGCCGCATGGAAAGTGTTGTTCGGTAAAAAGCCACGACTGGAGAAAGGTGTCACAAGTAACATGGAAGCACTTGGCAGCCAGGCCCGTATTATATCTGTATCATCAATGAAGTGGGTGTAACTCAGACCTTCACAGCTATAACAAAGCCAGTAGTGTCTTTATAGCGCTATCGAGCGCACACCCACTGCTTTCTCAAGGTCTCACTGCTTGGAACACTTGCAGCCCACCTCTGGCACAACCTAGACGCAGCGCACAGAGTAAGGAAGCGCACTGACACTCGGCCTTCATTGCCACCCCCATCCTCAAGCAGCAGGCTCTGCTGGCCAACACACAATAAACCCTGCGGTGTGGGGGAAGGGTGCACCTCCTCTCGCACAGACGGAGCGCCGTGAACCGTCTTTGTATCTACACAGGCCCACCGACAGCCAATCACCTGTGCTGCACTGGTACGGAATGTGTGCACTGACTCCAGGTAGCCATCGAAACAGGTGACGAGGTAAGAGTAAATTAGGCCCGCCCATGCTACGTCATAGCACAAAATGATAGACGTGGATATATATGATGGCCCAGATACTCAGGCCACTGAACACACTTGCTTAGTGCCTGGAGGCTATCTTACGTGTAAATTGCCGGCCCCGTCGTTCTAAGGCAGATAGACCTATACTGCACTGAGAGATCTCTGCCTCGGTGGCCGTGAACAGCGCGATTGCCTTCCCTGTCTAATTGTGCACTCTTCACCCACCTTCCCTGTCTGAGGCACCACTCTACTGTGCACTTACCAATGTGCATTTCGGTCAATGGCAGTACACAGCACTAGGCATTGCATCACCCATCCTGCAAGATGGGCCACCCTACCGTGAACTCGCCGTCCCTATAACAAGGCAACATAATTACACTTCGGTACACAGCGAGACACTGTACTATGCACTCGCAGCATGTGGCGAACATCCCTGAGAGATGGAACAGCAGAACACTGTAGTATACACTCCCCCTTTCTATAGGACGAGCCACTGTGATTTCGACTCACCCTCTCAATGACAGAGCTGTGTAACTCACCATTGGTACACAGCAGGGCACTGTACTCTGCACTCACGTAACACGTAGCAGAGCGCAGTGTACTGTGAACGCGCGTCCCTAAGACAGGGAGCGGCAGACACCGTAGCATACACTCACTCTGGACAGGATGCTGTACCCTGAACTTACCCTCACATTACCAGAGCAGGGTAACTAATCATCGGTACACAGCAGGTCCCTGTGCAGCTCACCCTCAGATATATTGGGGCACTGTGCTACATAAGTGGGCAGCGTACGGGGCTCCACTGCTAGGCACCATACCCTCACAGTTGGGCACCATCCCCTCACAGACGGACACCATACCCTTTGCAGACATCTGCGCTCACAGGTTCCCGATGTCTGCCCTTGAACAGGCGCTGTAAACACATCGATATTTGCGGAATGTGTTGTGCTCTAAAGCTGCGCGTCCGCACTGCCAGGCCTCGCTGCCGGGATCTTGTGTTCTGCAGCTGGGCACAGATCTCTGCACATAAATCCACTACCTGACAGGACCCGAACTCTAGAACACACTGACCCGCTAAGATGGCTGGCAATAAAACCGCGTCCTGGACTGGGCACAGCCCTTTGTGCCATGCCAGCTTTTGGGCGCTACGTAGTGCACTCACCACAGGCTCTGTGGTCCGCACTGTCTTAGGCAGCGCACCCAGTTCAAGCGCTGCGAAGCCGAGCTATTCCACCTGTGCCTCGATTTTGCACCCGCGCACACAGGGTTCGCTGGCACAGATCTGATGCTAACGAGATATCACAGACCCCCTTCCACCGCACCTACCTCCGCATACAGCAACGAGCCACAAAACGCGTTTACTTCATCCGCACGCCCCAGAAGTCCGTCGCCTTTCCAGGAAGCCAGTCCTACCGTCACTGCAATACATCCCAAACCGTAGTGTTCCCTCTGCCTGATGTCACCAGAGCACAGCCTCTTGCGCTCGGTCACCACAAAAGACACAGGCCCCTGTGCTACGGCCCCACAAACAGTAGGGTTCCGTGTGCTAGATGCCCACAGAGTCTATTTGTGCTAGATCTCCACCATCACTATAGGCCCCTGTGCTAGATCCCCACAGAGTCCATTGTGCTAGATCCCCACAGTGCTAGATCCCCAGAGTTCACAGTGCTAGATCCCCACAGAGTCCACAGTGCTAGATTCCCACAGAGTCCACAGTGCTAGATACCCACAGAGTCCACAGTGCTAGATCCCCACAGAGTCCACAGTGCTAGATCCCCACAGAGTCCACTGTGCTAGATCCCCACAGAGTCCAGTGTGCTAGATCCCCACAGAGTCCACTGTGCTAGATCCCCACAGAGTCCACTGTGCTAGATCCCCACAGAGTCCACAGTGCTAGATCCCCACAGAGTCCACAGTGCTAGATCCCCACAGAGTCCACTGTGCTAGATCCCCACAGAGTCCACTGTGCTAGATCCCCACAGAGTCCACTGTGCTAGATCCCCACAGAGTCCACAGTGCTAGATCCCCACAGAGTCCACAGTGCTAGATCCCCACAGAGTCCACTGTGCTAGATCCCCACAGAGTCCACTGTGCTAGATCCCCACAGAGTCCACAGTGCTAGATCCACACAGAGTCCACTGTGCTAGATCCCCTCAGAGTCCACTGTGCTAGATCCCCACAGAGTCCACTGTGCTAGATCCCCACAGAGTCCACTGTGCTAGATCCCCCAGAGTCCACAGTGCTAGATCCCCACAGAGTCCACTGTGCTAGATCTCCACAGAGTCCACTGTGCTAGATCCCCACAGAGTCCACAGTGCTAGATCCCCACAGAGTCCACAGTGCTAGATCCCCACAGAGTCCACAGTGCTAGATCCCCACAGAGTCCACTGTGCTAGATCCCCAGAGTCCACTGTGCTAGATCCCCACAGAGTCCATTGTGCTAGATCCCCAGAGTGCACAGTGCTAGATCCCCTCAGAGTCCACTGTGCTAGATCCCCAGTGTCAATTGTGCTAGATCCCACAAACAGACGCCCCTGTGCCAGATCCACACAAACCATAAAGTTCCAAGTGCTAGATCCCCAGAGTCCACTGTGCTAGAGCCCCTCAAACCATAGAGTTCCATGTGCTAGATCTCCACCAACACTAGAGGCCCCTGCGCTAGATCCCCAGGGTCCACTGTGCTAGATCCCCACAGACAGTAGCCCCTGTGCTAGATCCCCACAAACAATCAGTATTTCCTTAGGCTAGATCCCCACTAACAGCAGAGCCCCCCCTGCAAGATCCCCACAATCCATTGTGCTATATCTCCACAAACAGCAGACCCCTGTGTTAGATCCCCACAACGATCTTTATGGGGGAGGAGGGGTGAGGTCTGCCCTCTGGCGATGCAGTGACTTGTGATGGATAAGTGAGACGCTGGTCGGGTGACACTTTACACCTCCCACGTCCACATCGCCTCGGGATCTGAGGTCTCTGCGTGGCAGTAAGCCTGCTTCCAGCGGCAGGGGCAGTACGGGCACTGAGATCTGTGTGTCAAGGGGCGGAGGGCTGCCCTCCAGTGAGGCAGCGACATGTCCTGTGATGGAAGATGTCATCGGTGAGAGCTCGCCCTGCCGCCTGCCCACAGCGCTACTCTCCGTGACAGACAAGGGCTTAAGTTCGCCCTAGAGCGGAGACACTGCCCCTCCCCCCTCCGCCAGGTGATCTGTTCCCACAAGGGCTGATGTTATTTGATTGGTGGGGCTTACTCCACCGAGCTCCCCTGCCCTTTGTCGGAGTGGGGGCGGCCTTCCGAACTGATTATATCGGCGCAGAGCATCAACTCCAGCTGAGAGTATCTGCGCGCGAGTCTGAGACCTGTGCCTGGGGATCTGCCCGGATGTCTGGGGATCGCCTCACTTGCCCGGAGAACTGCCCCCCCCGTCCTATAGAAGTGTCTGGAGATCTGCTCGCGATCCCGCAAACCTACCTCTGTGCATGGCGATCTGCCCGGATGTATGGATATCTGCCCGAATGTCTGGGGCTCGCCTCACATGCCTGGACAACTGTCCCTGTCCATGGAAGTCTACCCCCGAGTCTGGAGATCTGCTCGCGATCCAGGGACCTGCCTGGATGTATGTAGATCGCCTCACGTTCCCGGTGAACTTTTCCCGTCCATGGAAGTCTACACCCTATCTGGAGAAAAGCTTGCATGCCTGGGGATCTTCCCGCGTGCAGGAGCCGCTGGTTGGAGAGTACCCCTACTACGGGAAGATGACCAGGGTGTCTAACTGCTGGAGTAGATTCCGGCTTCAGGGAGTAAGTAGAGGCCCCTGCTCAATGGAGAAGATCCCTTCACACGAGTAGATCCCTGGGCCTCATCATAGGAACGAGTGGTGCGCGCGCGCCACAGCGAGACATCTGGTTTCAATTATCGCACCCGTGTCTGGGCACGATAATTGAAACCACATGGCGGCCTTGCGGGTAACCGACACCAATAGGCCATGGGCAGAGCAATGCGCCCGCCTTTGGCCAGTTGCGTGCTGTCTTTGTTAAAAAGACGCACGCAAAGGCCAATAGCGTGGGCCAAAAGGAAAAGCACACGCACGAGCATGTGCGATTCCTAGGTTAGTTTTAAAACCCCCTACAAGAAGTCTCTCGCTGCACGAGCAGGCTCTGCACTGCAACGCTAGGCGCGAGACCTAAAAAGTAAAAAACAAGGAAAAATAAAGATATTTATCCTCATTACGCCTGACCTTGGGAGGCGTAGCATCATTCCCGGGTCTACCAGTAATGGTAAATCTGGGAATGCGCCAAAATCCACGGGTGGATGCGTCGGAACACACACGCTCCATCCATGGAACGCCTCTCTGGGGCAGAGTAACACAACGCAGCATTGCGCTGCATTGTGTTATTCCATATTTATCAAGCCATGCAGGGCCACGCAAGATGACCTTGCAGAGCTTGATAAATCTTGCTTAGTAGTTGCGTCGCCCTTGTGCCCCATTGCGTGGTGAAAGGGCGACGCAACTACTTGATATATATACTCCCAAATACGTTTTAAATACTTAAACACTCAGCACTTAAAAGTGAATTGGGGTTCCCATCCACGGAAGACATCATGGCTTTAGCCTGTCAAAGAACGGGACAAAAGCTAAAGTTCCAGATTACAAGGAGTGGTCTTACAGCTGTGGACGAGTCTCTTGTATCTTCATTTGATAAATTCCAAATATAATGTAATGTTATATTCTGTAGAGAGAATGTAATTGAAATCAAAAAAGCAACAGGTTATTTGCTTAATAATAATTGTACACTTCACCTGGTCCATAGGTAATAAAACATTTGGCAAGATACATGAAGAATACATAGCCCTATTACAAGTAAGCAGGTCTCAGCGGACAGAACAGCCACCCCCCTTGTGTTTGGGCAACTGCTCGACAAGCAATTCTCCAGTATACCAGAACAACGAACTGTGCCCCTCACACGGCCCTACTTCTCTATATATTACCCTGCCCTTTTTCATTTTAAACCTTTTCACACAAAAAAGCTATGATTTTGCTGCACTTTCCATTGATTTGGACATGTCAATGATACTATGTAATTGAAACATTACCGTTGAAAAACAGCATTGAATTTCAGTGGTAATCCCCCTAATTGCTGTGCCTATTTTTAGGTCTAGCGTTAGCCAACACTTTTTGATTTTAGTAAAATTCTATATTTATATAATATACATACATACTGAGGTATTCAGACAGCCCTTCGAACGTTGATCTGTTGTTGTGTAGTTAACATGTTTCTTCCACCCACTATAGCATACAGCATGGGGCAACGGGTTTAGCCCACTTCAGCCACTGGCCAACTTCTCTGTGAGTGATGGCATTCTTCTGTTTCACAAGGAGCACATCCGCACACAAAGTAGTTCCCCTCAGTGCCAAAGACTACTACAGCTATGTGTGCTTTTTGAGACCAAAAATATTTTTGCTTTTGCCAATATTCTTTTTTTAATATTTGCAAGAGCCTGGCAACTCCCATTACAATGTTTTATAAAAACAAATCATGCCAAAACAAGCATTGACAAAGACAAATGGCTGGCAGTCAACATCATACCATTTGGCCTTGCTAATATTTGTTAGTCGTTGTCGACAATTACCTGAAAACCCAGCCATATCCTTGACTCCAGCCCTTGCCGTTAACTTTCATCCTAGCCCAAGTACTATTCTAACTTAACTCTTACCTCATCCAAACCTTTTTCTTAGCTTAACTTTGGTGTTACCTCAGAAATAACCGACCTTAGACAAATCTAGTTTCTAACACGTACCCAAAGTCTAACCCTGACTCTGCCTCTGAACCTTACCTTGACTCGTACAGTTCCCCAAACCAGACCTACACATACTACTAATCATTCCTCTGACCCTTGACCTACCTTGACCATTATCCTTTCTCTAACACTAACTTGACTCAGAACACAGCACTAATTTTAGCCCCAATTGTTATCGTGACCATAGCTTAATCTTAGCCCAAGGCTTAGGTTTGATGTTGGCAGTTACCATAAAACCAAGTTGAGGGTGCTAGTCTGACATTACTAGCTGGTGGAGACGCCTGGTGAGCTCACAAGGCCCTACCCATTCACTCATGAACTTTGTGTACCTTCTGGTGACTAAGGTGCCCTTCACTTGGAGAACAGAGAGCCTTTAACCTGCAGGTTCTAATTCACCTGCCAAGTGTCTATGCATCCCTAGACTGGTACTCATCTCTTATGGCGAACCCCAGTAATTCAGCCAATGGTGCATGGATGTCACACAAGTCTAATCTCCAAAGAAAAGGGATAAAGAATGCAAGGCAAGGGAAGTGAAGTGAAAACTGGGGAGGCCAAACCAGGTTCTAGCCAGAGTGGAAAACCCCAAATTAGGCCATGCAAACCCTGAACCCGTTTTGCCTCAGACTCCGCCATTCATTGCTTATGGACACTGTACACATTTTCTTGCAATAGTGAGTGTATCTTCCTTCCATCCAGTAATGTCCAGCGGACTTGTCTCAATTGCCTGCCTCCACCACTTTCCTTTCTCTTACGCGAAGTGGGATCACACAAACCATAGATTAAAACATAGGCAAAGAAAAACAAACAAAATTTAAAAAAAAGATAATGTAATAAATATTGACACTGGATAATTCCCACTCACATTGTTCAAAGTTTGAGAAAGTCTAAGACGTCCTATTTTTAAAGACTCATGGATGCATATTAACTGGAGGTTTAACCTAGTGGGAGGAAGGACTGGTAGATAGAATGAGCATTCCAGTTTGCACCAGGCTATATAAAGTCTACTTGAGTTTGATGATGTACAGGCATGTATGAAGTATGCCTGTGCCATAATGTTCAAGTAGTCAATACATATTGGAGAAACTGCAGAAGAGGAAGACTCCTAGGAGACTAGTGTTTAGCATTTAGGCTCGGGAGGTACACTTTGCTGAAAATGCAACCTCACAGGATGGGACAGAACCCAAGTGTAGCCCAAGGGTAGGACAAGTGAGAACCGGTTACATCCTGAGCTGCTGGCAGCTATCCCATTGTAACTTTGTCTACAGCCACCGTCAAAGATGGAGTGCCCCAGACCTGTTGGTGACACTCCTCTTTGGACCACCAAGTGTCGATATATGAGTCTGAACACTGGGTAGTTCCCTATGTCATCTTGGGTGGGTTTTATTCCCTTTAATCAGCAGACAACTATTACACTCACCTAAATCTTCTCAGCAAAAAATCATAATAATGTACAAAATCCTCCTGATTCTTGAAATCATGTAATTCCATTGGCTTCAGGATAACAAAACATAGGTGAATATAGCTAGTAGCGTGGATCTACCTCCATTGTGGACCACTAAACCTGTGTGCCTTGTTCTTGTCCCAACCACATATATCTTTTGTCTCCAGCTATAAAATGTGTTTTTAAAAAAAAATGTTTTTGCTGAGGTGCATTTGTTTTTGTATCTCATCAATATCTGGTAGTTCCAGGAATTTCCAAACCCACTTTCCTGAATCACAGGGTGAAACAAGCAAAGGATCTCTCTCTTGCTCCACCAAACTAGAAATGTTTGTTAGAGTTTGTTAACCAATTGTTAAAACCAGTCCTATGTCCTGGATGCCTGATAAAAGAGCAAAGCTTAAGTCTGAAACTTACCATAAGACATTGCCTCAAGCTATGAACCTTCATGTCTCTGGTTGGTAACACAGGTAATGTAGAAGTTAAATATCCCAACTGGGTGACTGGCTGTCCACCTCTTTTGTTAGCTGCCCATCCTTTGCACATGCAACATAGGTAGAGCTGCAATGCTGCTCCGCGTCTTCTGAACACTGCATGTCTGTCCTGGGCTTTTGTCTTATCAAAAATTGATAATGGTATTTCAGTCCAAATGGTTAAACATGAGTAAATCGTGTGCGACTGAATGAAACGTGTTTGAGAAGCAGCAGGTAGAAGTGCCTGCGGCGGATGGCATTATATAGCGCTTACTGTGTGCAGGAAGCTGTCTCAGGTGTGAGAATTCTCGTCAGCTGTTCCCAGTTGGAGCTAGAGGCCGCTGGAGGTTGCCGGTGCGGTTTCCCCGGCTCGCAGCTCCCGGTTCTTGCTGCCGAGTGAGAGCGGGGCAGTCGGAGGCTGCGAGCACTCATTGCGGTGTGAGGGCTTCTCTGCCGCGAAAGTCACCCTAAAAGCGGCAGAAGCCACTGGAGCCGCGCTAGTGCCCTCGCAGCGGTAGGAGCAGGAGCCGCACCTGTGCTCCAGCAGCGGCAGGAGCCGCGTCAGTGCATCCGCAGCGGCAGGAGCCGGGCCAGTGCCCCCGCCAGTGGCAGGAGCCGCGCCTGTGCTTCCCGCAGCGGCAGGAGCCGCACCAGTGCCCCCCGCAGCCGTAGGAGAGTCTCAGAAACCGAGGAGTTTCGCGCAATCAGCGCAATCAGCAGCCTGAACGGCGCCTGAACGGAGCGGAGCGTTTGGAGCGTTTGGAAGAGCCGACGGCGCCGCGATCAGAGCTGGCGTTTTGGAAAGTGCTGAAGAGCCGAAGGGGGGTGAGTTGTGGTTGAGCTGTGGGGGCTGAGCACGCAGGTTGGTGCGGTGCGGTGGAGGCAGTTCCTCTTGCTCCCCCCGTGTTTCCCCCATTCTCGGCTCCTTTATGCTCACTCATTATCCCCTCCCCTGTGAGTGGGTTGGCGGCGAGAGGCGGTAAGAGGCGAGACGTTTGCAGATAGCGGCCGCGAGGGGTGAGTGGACTTTGTTAACCTGGTTTGGAACCTGGATTATTGCTGGTCCATAAGGACATAAGGACAACAGAACTCTTGGTGCCCTCAAGCTGTGCTGCTCTGTGAAAAAAATGTCCATACTACTCTACGCTTCGCCCCCCTCTGCCCCGCCTTGCCTTGCTCCTTACTCGTGGGAGTGAAGTTTGTGGGTGGCGGCCCGGCTGTAGGAGTCAGGCTGGTGTAGTTTACAAAGCCACCTACAGTCGTTAGCCCATCGACCCAGTGGCCTTATCTACCAAAACCTACTAAATTATAGAGGCCGCAGCCTTGCTCCAGCCTGGCATTGCATCTACACACCGCTCCTCCTCTAGCCCCCCTTACCCCCCCCCTTGCTTTGCATAGGCGGGGGAGAGGGGAGAGGCTATAGCAAGCAGCGAGAGTAGTTTGGAATAGAGAGAAGGAGTTGCGGCATTGAATTATATTGCATCGCATCTCATCACCTGTCAGTAGTAGCCACCATTGCCGCTAAGTCTTTTCAGCAAATCTAGCGACTCACCTAGGCTGCATTATTTCACGGAAACGTTGCCTGTTATTTTGCAGGCAGCTTGAAATCCGCCCGTGAAGAATTTTTAGCGGTCGTGAGACGTGGGGGCTGCGAACTGAGGGCTGTGCCTGCAAGAATTGTATGTTGGAGAGAGGAAATTCAGCACTGCGTTCAGAGCCCGGTGTAGCATAAGCGGCGCATCGGTGCTCGGGCGCATTAGCGTATTGGGGTCCTCGAATTCATTCTTCTCCGTTTATGCTGGCTGCATGGCAAAGGTCCTATAATATAATTCAGGAGCAAAGCTATGACTGCAAAAAAACTTCGCTCTGGCAGATTAGTGTATACAAGAGCTTGTAAAAAAACTAGAGCTAACCCTTTAAGGAATCAGTCTTTGCAAATCAATTCCCTGAAGAGTTTCAACATCATTCCTTCCTTTTTTCCGAAAAAGAAACAAGCTTAAAACTTGTAGAGATGCCGGAATCACCTGAAAAAAGCATGAAGTGACTAAAGCAACTCCTGGAAAATCAGTAGTATTAGTAGAATCTCCCTCTCCTTTGTCCAAAATCAGAGACTCATGCCCGATAGACATCCATCACATGGATTCTAGGATAGTAGTTGACTCCCTTTTGGCAAATCTAACTACTCATTCCACGGCAATTGGAGCCTTCGACCCTGTAGGATCTGCTCAATCATCTCAAAAAGGGGAAGAAAAGGATGACCGTATAGCGGAAGATTTTACGCTGCCTGATATCAACCCAGAACTTCCACATAAGAAGTTTTATGCTCTTAATTTAGAATCGTCTAGGATTCTTTCTCTTGCCAGTCCACTATCTTTTAAGGATTCTTCTGTGAAATTACAATTGTTTAGCAGTACACCTAGCGAAGCAAGTTTATTAGACTCACGGGGATCATTAACCCCCGAATTATCCCTAAATTTTCCCCCATTAATTAATAATCCGGAGTCAAAAATGTTGTTGTCGGATTCATTACTTTGCTTAGAAAGAGTGCTGGCCTCTATTTTAGCATTATTAGAGAAGTCAGTAAGTAATTCCGACTCTATTTTGGATTCTGTCTTGACACAGACAAAAATGATCGCAATTGATAAAAACTTATTGTTGGATAAGGTCTGTGCACTTCCTCCCAGTACTTCAAAGGATGTGAAGGGGATAAATAGTCCCCTTCCGATGAATGACCCCAACAAACTAAACTTTATCCAAATAAATTATTTTCCACAAGTCAAAGGGCGAGACTTTGGTACACAATCTGGTAAGTCTTTCCTTTTTAGCAGAAATAATAAACGTAAAAAGAAAGGAAATGAGGATATACTCGATAAGCTACATTCTTCTACCTTACAACAACTTTTTGATACGGAGTCTTTAGTTACAGCGGTTGGCCCTCCGTCTTGTCCACTTCTTATGACGGAAAAAACAATTATAAACCCAAGACTAAAGGTTTTTCCAATCTTCCAAAAAACAGCCATAAAACCGCCAAAACAGCATGCAAAGGAAAGACATAACGTTGGAAGTTCTCCTATCAAGGAAACAGAATTTAAGACAAAAAATAACTTCGTCTGCAAGAAAAAGCGGAAGGGAAAAAAGGAAAAACATAGAAGGATAAACAAAAAAAGGTCTAAACAGTTACGCTTTGATCCTACCACTATCCTTAATATGTCTCCAAAGCCAGATGTAACTGTTACAAATATAGAAAATGGACAAACTGAACTTAATCATTTGGGCTCCCTTATTTTAAACTCAGGTGGTCCTTGTAACCCTACTAAAGCAGTTGAGACATTAGATAAATGTGTTCCTCCCATTGCTCAAAGTGCACTGAATCCTAATGCTACATTATTTGCTTCCTGTTTAGGCAACAATACTATTTATAATTTCGAAAATTTCATCTCCGAGGCGCCTAGCATGGATATTAACTCCCAGCCCGCCTCTTATAGTCTGGACTTTTCGTTTATTTTTGATCATGAACCTTTTATGAATAGGTCTTTCTTGTTGGGTTGCTTTGCAGAGATCTCAGGTTTACGGATGATCGAAAGTAACGATATTGTGCTGGTTGAAGTTCAAAAATATAACAACCCTCGGGGAGCAAGAGTAACTTTCGCTTCTAAGGCCATTTCCCATTTAATAGTGGCCCACAGCGATAAATTACGCCGTTGTGGCATTGATGTCTTAATACCAGAAGTAACGTCATCCTTAAAAATAGCGACTCAAAAAAAGCCCCCTTTTCTTGATTTAGAAACCAGTGCAGATGACAAACCGTTGTTAGAGAAGGACAGTTCTATGCAGGTTTTTCTTGGTAAAGAAGGTAGGAGGGTGCTGATCCACACAGGGAAAAATAGTCCTTATATGCCCCCTCTAGAGGAGGAAGATAAGAAATGGGGCTGGGTGGCAGGTGTTCTAAATTCAAATAGGCCCTCTGGCTTAAAATGTGCGAATTCCTCCTAGCAAGGAATTGAAGGTGATATCTTGGAACGCAGCCGGCTTAAGCAATAACAATAATAAGCTGTTACTATTGAAAGAACAAAATGCCGATGTAATCTGTTTACAAGAGACCTGGATCTCTAAGAACTGGTCTACTGAGGATTACATAGTGCTGAGCCGGCCTGCGTTACCTGTGAACAGAGGTCACGCCAAAGGAGGTATAGCCATATTACTAAGTACGAGCCTTAGTTGGTCATACAAGGAAATTTCTCATCCCTCTAACCTAATGCAGGCGATCAAATTAGTTCATAAGGAGGACCAAGTTTCCCTAGATTCCATGTTACTTATAAATGCATACCTGCCCCCCGATGCCGCATATTCTTATCTTTTAAAAGAGCTATTCCTCTTTAATTACTCCATTTTGGACAACGAAGATTGTAGGTCGATATTACTGATGGGAGATTTGAATTCTAAAGTTTCATCCCATAGTATAAGGGTATTCTCCAATGCCGAAAAAAATGAAGCCCTTAAGATTCCGTTTGCTCAATTTCCTGAAAAAAGTAGGACAGATAAAAGAGGAGTTTCATTACTTGAAGGTTTGAGAAGTCTAGACCTTTTAATTGTTAACGGAAGGCTAGATAATGATATTCCTGCTAATTATACTCATAAGGCGCCAACTGGAAGATCCATTATAGATTATCTGATTGTTTCTGCTAATTCTTTTCACAAATTCACATGTATGGAAGTTCTTGGAAACGTTTTTAGTGATCATATGCTGATCTGTTTTAAATTCGATTTCACCTGCGCCAGGGCTGATCCCTGGAATTTTAAAGGTGACACAGTAGAGTTTAATGTAACAAATGGTAGAATTTATTGGAACACTCTAGCTACCGTTAAACTAAAAACACATTTATTAACCCTAATAAGAGAGCAGCAGCGCTTAATAACGGTCGAGGGTGATCCTTTACAATGTGATCTACTTGCCTCCTTCTCCGTCAATATAGGTCACTTGGCGAAATCCCGCAAATTAATTTGTGCTCCCGTCAAACAGAGACCACATTTTAATGCATTGCTCACTTTAAACAAGGAAATAAATAAATTAGTGAGGGCCCAGTTTTTAAATTCTCAAGCGAAAGAAACAATCTAATAAATCTATTAAAGGGAAAAAGACAAAGGAAGAAACGTTCGCTAAGACAAATAAAGGAGGACGGTGTTTGGATGCAGCTAAAGGTGGCAGCCTCTAAAAATAACTCCAAAAGGTATTGGGAAATTATTGCAGATTGCTGCGGGACTAGAATAAAATCCCTCCCGATACCAATAAAAGAAGAGGATTGGAAATCTCACTTATTAGAGTTGTATTCCGCGAACCCTATTTCCTTAAAATCGTATATCGCTGCATTTGATCAATCAAATGCTTTCGTATCCAACTACACACCCTCAGTTAATGAAGTGACCGGAATTATAAGAAAAATAAGATCTTCTGGAGCAATGGGCCCTGACGAAATCCCAATGACGGTTATTAAAAAAGAGCCACTTTTGTGGGCTACCTATCTTGCTCCATTATTTAATTCCTGTTACCTTCAGGGGAAGACCCCACCCTCTTGGTCTGGAAGTGTTTTAATTCTTTTAATTTAATTTTAAGTGTACAAGAAGGGCCCTAGATCACATCCAGGCAATTATCGGCAAATTGCCCTACTGGACGCGGTAGGAAAAATATTTGCACGTAGTATCCTGATTCATCTTACTGAATGGGTGACGGAGATGAAGGTCCTCCCTTTAGAACAAGCAGGCTTTCGCAAAAGTCACTCCACTTCAGACAATATATTTATGTTGAAACTAATTGAGGAAAAATATACATCTACTCATAAATCAAATGTATATAGCTTTTATAGATTTTTCTTCAGCCTTCGATAAGGTAGATCGACCGCTTTTATGGAGAAAGTTGCAAAAAATGGGTCTGCCCTCTCCTCTGTTATCCTTAATTATTGCTCTTCATTCCCAAACTTGGTGCCAGATACTAATGGGAGGAAACCAAGGTCTCTCTGACATAATCCCCACAGAAAATGGCCTGAAACAAGGTTGTCTGCTAGCACCGCTATTATTTTCTTTATATATAGCGGACCTACCCGATTGTCTCGTCCAAATTAGTGGAGACGCACCTAAGATAGGCTCTCGATCTTTAGCTTGTCTTCTATATGCAGACAACGTTGTAATAATGGACCTAACCCCTATCGGGCTAAATAGAAAGCTGACATTACTACAGCAATACATGGTAGATAATTTCTTGAAAATAAATGTTTCTAAAAGTAAAATTTTAATTATGAAAAGTTCTAAAAGTCGAAAATTTTGTAACTTTAAATGGCAAATTGGTCCTGAAAAGTTGGAGGTGGTAGATTCTTACCTCTATTTAGGGAAACTCTTAACAGGTAGTTCAAAGAATAAACCTCATATTGATCATAGCACTTGTAAGGCAATGCCAATGGCGTGCGTATTTTCTACCAGGCTATGGGCAGAAGACATTTCTTACACCTTTTGACGGTTTTTAAGGCAAAAATTCCACCAACCTTGCTTTATGCGATTGAATCAATCCCTGTTAAGGACTGGAATTTCTTAAATAAGACCGAAGGCCAAATATTACGCAAAATTTGCAATTTTGGTACAGTAATTCCAACGGCAGCAATTAGATTAGAATTTGGGTTGATAGGCTCTTATATTCAAGGCTTATCCCGGGTTCTACGTTGGGGATATCAACTAAAAAACAGTGAACCGGATACACTAAGAGATCTTCTATGTCGCGAATTTTTTAAGGTGAAGGCAGGTAACTTCTCTTTTTGTCAGGATTTTTTATTGGCACAGAAAATCTTTGGTATACAAGATGATTTAGTGTTCTCTCTCCCACCCTTAGGATTTAAATCTCTCCTAAAAACTTTATGTGGTAAAATCAGTTTTAATAAAGATATTAAATTTTGTAATTCTAAGGAAAGACTAAAACTAATAGTTAGGACTAACGTACTGAGAACCCCACAAAAATACGTATTTTGGAATCTAGAACATGGAATCCGGCGCCTGCTAATTTTATGTCGCATGAATCTCCTACCCCTAAACGATTTAACAGTAAACTGGTCTCAGAATTCGAATAAAGGTAAAATTTGTAATTTTTGCAATCTGGGTATCCAGACTTTAGATCATGTTTTGTTTGCCTGTCCGGCATTGGTCTTGAGTCATTTTCGTTGGCTTAGGCCGATGTTTCTACAGAACAGTGTAAAAAACGTAGCTTCAGCCCGAGATTATCTTTTTTGTCCAAAAAATGAATCGGTATGTGTAAAACTTTTTAACTATTTTAAAGAATTTATGTATATATTTTAAATCTGTTGTATATATATTTTCTCTATTTGGGTAGTTAACTTCCTCGTTTAAGAAAATCTCACGAAGGATTAGTATTTTGTTTTTCAAATTGCATTTTGCACATCCAAGCTGCTATTTACTGCCATTTTGCACATTAGGGATATGTTGAGTATATGTTCCACCCTGACCTTACGGTTAGTCCTTAAAATTAATCTAAGTGAAACTTTGCATGTATTTTGCACATAACTTAGCTGCTACTGAATTGGCTTTCGCACAGTTCTGGCTACTTTCAGTTACTCTGCTTCCATGCTGCTATTAGGTGGATATTTTACTTCCTTTTATATATTTGTACATTGTAAGAGAGGCTTTGCTTCCTCCTTGCTTGATAAATAATTTTTAATTGTTTTATTTGAATTTGAATTTTGGGTTTATAAAATCTATGAATGGGTAGCTATTAGATGTCCTATGCACTTACGGGATACGGTATGTTATCTCTTCCTTTATGTTACAAATTTTAAATGCTATTTAAAGTCGAAATGTTTACGTGCCGCGGTGGTAAATTTTATGATGGTATGTGGAAAGAGCCTTATTATGTTTTGTTATTTATAATACTATGTACGTAATTTTATGTGGACCTCCTAGGAGTTCCAAATCTTGAATAAAAATATTGAATTGAATTGAGTAAATCAAGAATACAACTCCCATAGTGCATTGGATTATTAACTTGAAAGTCAGGCCTTGAAAAAACCTTGCACCCTGAGCACGTGGCAACCCTAAACACAGACTGCCAGGCAGAGGGCAGGTTGGCCAAAGTTCATTTGGTGATCTGTTGAGTATGTGAATGTATTTTTCAGCAGCATCCCAACCGCAGTTGGATGGACAAATGGCAAGAACTAAAAAGACTCTGGAACTATATCCAGAATGGTTTTTAGGTCTCGCCTGAGCCAGCGCATGCGCTGCTCTGCGAGACATTTAGAAAGCGGGTTTTCAAAGTGCTACCACAGGCATTTTGGTGGCCTCAAGCTTGCGTGCACGCAAGCGTGCACGCGCGCAGCCGCCATCTGTCTTTCCTCCTGTCACGGGTCATTAAGTGGATCGCGATCGCGATGCACTTTCATTTTTGCGGCGCGCGCGCATACAACTCCTGGTTTCCTTTTGCCGTCACGCGCGCCTCGCTTCAATGCCCCTCCCTCACCACAGAGCACGTCTCGCAGCTTGTGCGCCGCCCGCCCCGTGCTGCAGTGCCCTCTCTTCTTATCTTTAATCTGTTTTCACCCAATGCTTCTCTTTCCTCCCACCCGGTCCTTCATCTCCTTTTACCCTCATACAGCTACCTCACAGCCCCATCGCACCTCCACCTCATAACTGTCTGTAACCCTCTTAGCATATAGCTGTCAGCTCACACCCATTTGATGGCTGCCTGTACCCTCTTTTCACGTACAGTCACCCCCTAACAAGCAATGCCTCCGTGGACTTCAATAGGGTCACTCTCTTTGCAAACCGGACCCCCCTCCAAACACAGTCCATCCTCTGGTCATCTGAATGGGACCCCCCCCGTCTGACTCCATCCTTTTTAAGAGGCAGCAGGTTACACAGAATGCATTGTGCCGCATGCTTCCGTGCCACACCATCCAATAAATGTCACCCAACGTTTAAACGTTGTGCTCAACTCATTGACATCGGCAGGGTCTCAGCCACTTGCACCTAACTGACCCCTCTTGGAGGATGAATACTATGAGACTTCCGGTGTCCAGTGACTCTTTTTGCAGCCCCTCAACCACTTCCTGTCCCTCTTGCCCTTTCAACGTTTTGTTTTGCCCTTTACCTCTGTTCCGCAGGACCTCTGTATCACCTCTCCCTCTGTTCTCTCCCCCCGTCCAGCAGTACCTCCTTGCCGTTTCCTGCCCCACCCCGCCCCCTCGACTCCAGCTCGCGATGGCTCTTTTCGCCCTAGATCTGTCTCCTCTATTCCCCTCCACCCGTCTCTCCCCTCAGTTGCCTTCCAACTTCAATGCCGTGCTCCTCTTGTCTTCCACTTAGTTTGTCTTCTACCATACTTCTTCCATAGTTCCTGTCTTCCTTCAACTTTTCTATTTTTAACGTCTCCATTTCACTTTCCTCTCCCTCATTTTGCAGCCACCCTTTGAAGCTCTTCCTCCACCTCTTGCCACGCCTCACACCTCTTTCCTTCACATTACCTGCTCTCACTGTTTATCGCTGTTCCACGTGGGCCCCATGTCCACTGTCCCTTTCTTCTCTCCATTCTCTTCTGCACCCGCCCCATGTTCCTTCTGCCTTGTCACCATTCCTCGTCTTCCTTTTGTCCCCCTCTTTCTCCTGGCCCCGTCCCTTTCTCTTTTTGCTCCACCTTCTCTGCCTCTCACTTTCTCATTTCCTTGAGGGAACTGAGGCGATGAACCCTTCTTTGAAAGGTTTCATAAAGATCCGTCTAATGGTACCTAAGTTATTGGCAAAACAAAGAATTGATTTCCAGTAAAAACCCGGTCCTAACTATAACTACACAGTGGCGACTGCCACTCTAATTATTATATACAACTATATATTTTCTTTACTCCCGTTGTCCTGCATAAATGCTAGTAATCCCAGCCCTACCTATTTTCTTCCACATCTACTGCTAATTGTTAATTAGCGCCTCTGTCCTACCCACACCCTACTACTTTCTCCCTTATCTGTACCCTAGTACCTAAATACCTACCTGAACCCTAAGCCACTTACATCTACTCATAGCTTTTATGGCTCCCACTTTCGATACCCCACTGAAACCCTCATATGCCCCTACTTATACACTACTATTTTAAGGACTACCTATGGTGTAATACACTTATACCTACCTATATCTATTTAGTGCTCCCCCTTTCAATGCCCCACTTATACCCTCCTATATCCATACCTACAACTAGTACCTCTGCCCTTACTTATTCCACAATGCATTGGCCGCTGCCTAGACCTGAATGACCTTACTCCTACCTACACCATTTCACCCCAGTGCCTCTCCTCTTGTCGTGATCCTTCTGCAAGTTTTAGATTGGTGCATGTGAAGTTTTCTGTATTTTTGCTTAAAGATGCACAACACGAGGTGGTGGTTACGGTTTAAAGCACTAAAATCGATATCTTCAATATGCAGTGTATAAAACCCTAGTAATTCTTCAATGTCACAGAAACCTGGCTGTCTTGGAAATTAAGAATCTGTGCAGTGTTAAATAGTATGTTTAATGTGTTATGTAACAACACAGGACAGATACATAGCTTGTGTATTCAAATGTGAAGCTTGTCTGATCTGCAATATGAAAATAACCAGGAACGAAATAGTCTAGTGCCAGTTCTTTATCTTGTGTGGGAGGTTATCACTGGAAGGTAGAAACGTTAAATAATAAGTGTTTAGTGTGGTAGGGCTCTATAGGAGAGATTTGCGTAGCTTGTATTGTCAAGTGGGAAGTTTGCCGATCAGTGATGAGTTAATTTGGTACACACTTACTATTATTATAGTGCCAGCATGTTATCTTGTGTGGGAGGCTGTCACCAGAAGAGTGGCTGGTGTGAGTAGGAATTAGTAGAAAGAGGTGTTGCAAGGGCAGGACTTCTAACACAAAAGTAGATTATAGAAAGAGGGGCGAAAAAGCACATCAGGGGTTTACAGAGGCGTTTTCTCTTCGTTTCGAAGAGGTTTCATTACAAGAACAACATGCACTGCATATTAAAAGATTAAACGTCATCGTTTAATGGAGAACATCGGGATTGTAATTATTTACTCCTCACCCTACTGCTCCCCTGCATCCCATCTGTCTGTCTTGCACAGCTCTAACACTCACTAGATTCACTGGATTGCCAATAGGTCTCGCCTTTGGGACCTTATAAGTGTTTAGCCGTGCAACAGTTGTTGTTGTTGCACCAAGGATATTGTGCTGCATAACTAAATACTTATAAGGTCCCAAAGGCGAGACCTATTGGCTATGCCAATGCTTGTTGTCACTTGTGACTTAGTAACTTGTTACCAGTCACAGAATTGAATTAAAATAATGTTTTATTGTGAAGAGACAGAGCAGAACACACTTGTTACAGAGTTAGTCAAATCTCTGTGGAATTCTGTCTGTAACCCCACTTCCTGGAGCCTTTTCTGCTGCCGCGCTTCATGATGGCCTTCTGAAATTGTTGTCTGGAGAGATCCGGATTGAAAACTGGAGTCCTCTGTTGATTTATCAAATAGGCATTATGTCTACACCGCCCCCCCACACCTCCTTTCAGGTACTACAGCATCCAATTAAGTTGGTGGCACTTGTCTTTGATCTAATAGTGGCCCGTTTTCTTAAGCCAGTGACACAGAAGTATACAAAGAGTGTGAACTATAGTTACTCCTGATGGGGGAATTGACCTTGCAGCAAGATGTCAGTAAAAAGTAGCAAACAGCGTCCGAAAGTATTGGAGATTGCGGCAAGTGCAGCCTTTTGGTAAGTGGTTTGACCCAAAGTGCACATGGGGCAATTTGAAGTCACATAGCATGAAGTGTGCAAAGTCATAACAAAATTAGAAGCATAGCATAGAGAATTTTAATAGAGACATTCTTGCTGTAACATATTCTTATTCTGGGCCAGAAGAACAATTTTGGATTAATCAAGGACAGTCATCTGGAGAGATGGAATCTTGGTGTCTTCAAAAGTTGTGAATCTGGCCATATGGGGAATATGAACCATGTACTGTCGGACATCCATAGCATTTGTAATGTCACTTAACCGTGTGGCTGCTGGGCCTGTCAGCTGCAAAGTGGCTCTGTTTAAGCCAATAGCTGTGCTATATGGTGCATTAAAAAGAGGTCTGGCTATAGTACCAGTGTCATCAGTATATAGCCTAAGAGAAAGAGGCTGGAATAAGCGTTACACTTCCGCTGAGGGCTACCAACTTCTAGGAGGAAACTAGGACGTGGGAAGTTAGTGGTTCCACAAACACCCAGTCCACAAGTGGAAAAATGAAACTTTTTAAGAGGCAGTATGGGACAAGTACGATCTACCTTTGGGGAAGGGTGGAGGTGGCTGGAGGAAGACATTTTGGGATGGAAGGTCATGTCACCTTATCGAGCCTGGAAGTGTGCTACCTACCAAAAGAATTTACAAAAGGAAACGTTACAAATCTCATGAATGTATGTGACACCCATAGTCGGTTCAGAGAACTAGCCCTTTTCCTGTAGAATGGAATGTCGTACACTCTTTGTAGGGTTGCCACCTTTCCAAGAGAAAACTACCGGCCATTTTTGTTGTTTTAAGACTCTGCAAAGGCCCACTAAATATGGCTTTAAACAAAATTGTATGTTTTAATTTGAAACATGACTTTTCTGCATTTATTTACTTTAAAAGGTATCCTTAACACAGCACTAGAACACATTTAAAAGTATTTTCTGTTTATATTTGCTGTTTGAAGTATGCACAAATAAGGGCTAAAAATACTGGCTTTAGGGGATTTTACTTATTTTTGTACTGGCCAGAGCATTAAAATACAAGTGGTGCCGTCAGAAAACCGGTCAGGTGGCAACCCTAACTTTTTATAGGGCCTGCAGCCCTTCACTGGAGGATCAATAAAAGGTTTGAAAAATACCTTTGCACAACAGGAGTTTAGTTGTGTTCCATTTTTCAATGCTTGCTACCCCCATTGTTCCAGTTGGTGTGTCTGTTGCCATACATGTTATGTAGGCAGTACAACTTATGCATGACAAGCTTGCGTCCATTCATAGCTAGAGGGAAGCATAAGAAGTCAGGGGAGACTAGGAAGCTGCCTTCTCTGTGTTTAGGAGTGGAAATGAAAGCATGGCTCTGAACAAACTATCTCTGGGCCCTCCAAGAAATGAGTGAATAGTTTTTGGGACCAATTTCCTATTCTACAAGTTGTTCGCCCAACCGCTCTGAAGTTGGAGACTACTCACCACTGGTGGCTTTATTCGAGGCTTCGTGTCTTCTTGGGGTTTCATGTCTTCTTGGTAAAGCCGGGTACATATGACAGTCACTTTATTATCATCCACCGAGACCAATAGCACTAGAAGGAACTCCTGAATTTGTGATTAGCAACTCCTCGCTTCATGAATCTCCGAGGCATAACTATGTCGATAGTGCTTAATTTGTAAAAAAAAGAAGTGCCGGACCCCTGTTAGGAGGCCACTGCAGTTTGCACCACACATTGCCACTGTACTTAAGTTACACAACTACCAACCATCACACTGCTACAAGTGTGACAATTCAGACTGTTCGGGGCTGCCAAAGCTTTAAGAATAGCTTGGGTGGCAGGTATTAGTTGTTTTTAATGTATATTGAATTAACAAACAACTGTTTTTCTGCTCATCTTTTAATTGCACAAACAGCGCCACCATGTGGCAGCTGTCATAAGTGCAGGTTCCGGCAATTAAATGTCAGGTGCCGAACACTGGAAACCACTGGCTTAAATTAAGCACTGTTTGTCGAAAAGATTTCAGAGGGCCTGAGCTTCTTGGGAGCTGGCAGGAGGGATATCGCCTAAAGATTTGATTTAAAAAAACTTTTCCAGATAAACTCAATGCTCCCTCACAAAGCACGAGACGCTTCTTCTTGAGTGCGGGAACTGTTTCTTAACTGGTTGGAAAGAATAGCAGGAGGCGGAAACTCCTTCAAGCCAGAGTGTAGAAATTAAACTAGGCTTGAGTATGCACCTTGTTGGAGGGACTACAGGGACTGCACCAGTACATCCTAAGAGAGTACCAGTTATTGAAAGTAGTTTACACCGGAGCTCTGCTGCCTTACCATCCATGATTTGCACCACGGAGATGGTAGCAGGGCTTCCAGTGTTATAGAGATGGGCTGGATCCATGGCCCAATGATAGGCCGCATTAAAGATTTAACGCTAAAGGAAGATTCGAAAAGTTTGAGTACCATAAAATGGTATTTTAGAATTGTACAGGCCTTTCACGAGCTCTGACAGCATTTTGTGATCTTTATTTTAGCTAATCTCTGCGCCTGATGTCCCTTCTCTTTTTTCCAAGTGACCTGTGTAGTGTATCTCCAATTACAAATGTTACTTTTGCAGGGCTTTAAAAACACACACGGTGCTACTTCTTGTAAAGCCCACTATTGTAACCTGATCAAACAAGATGTGTCTTCAAAAATTCTTGGCGTCTTAAAAAGGTTGGTGCCTGCTGCTCCTCTGCCCCTTCCACGCGTTTAAACGCCTCAAAAAGGACATTATCGTGGGATGCTGCTAATTCAGTGTGCAGGCAACTCATGTAAATATGAGCCCTTAAAACAAATAATCAGTTGAACCAAGTGCTTAAAAATACACACAAAAGTCAACAACTAGAATACACAAAAGAAAACAGAAACAAACATAACAAGTTAAACATAAGCGCAGATATCTAAACATTTAGATAATTCCCACTGGTGCTTGCTCGGTATGAGAACGTACCATGTACGCATACTTGCAGGGGCGCTTGTGCACATTAATAAGCAGTATTTGTCTTAGAGCAATGTTTTTCTATTTAGTTGTTTGTTTGTAGAGTGGATGAGTTTTAGGCCTTGTGTGCGCCCGCTTTCACTCTCTTTCTCTCTGCCTGAGGGGATTTATAAAGCAAGAACCTTGCTGCGAAGCAGCAGGCGGGATGCGGGGTAGAGCGGCGGGACGCGGGCAGGAGCGAGGAGTCTGCCGTTAACGGCGCGAAACGGCACATTACGACTCAGTCAAACCCTGAATACAAAATTTTCTAAAATCTTAGGGGCTTATTTACAAGGCCCTTGCGCCACTTTTGCGTCATTTTTAACATGGGAAAAGTGACGCAAAAGTGGCGCAAGGGGCTTGTAAATCTGCCCCTTAGTGCTTTCTGTTCCCTTACTAACTGCACAGTGAACTCTCTCAACCTCAGCAGTTCCCTTTCTATAAGAGCCATAGATTAGGTCTTCAAAAATGTAAAGCCAATTGTCTTGTCTATATTGTCTCCACGTTGCAGTTTGAGTATTCTTTCAATTAGCTTGTATCTGATTGTTGGTATTTGGTGGCTAGTCTCTATCGAGTGTCTGGCCAGACTGCATTTCATGTTATGGTTCATATAGGAGATTTGGGCCCACTTACACGTACTTTAAATTTCCTGTCAGTTACTTTTCCGTGAAATTGTACATATGATTTTTTTCTGACAGGTAATTTTGTTCCTCTCTGCAGAATTGTCCCGAGGAGGAACATGAAAACTTAACACAAAACATAGTAAACTTACCGTTCATGGGGGTCTTCTGGCATGACACTCACTGTACTGGGTAATGATACAATAATCATGTGCTTACAAAAGCCACATGGGCCGAAATCCTTTGATCTCTCCCCCATCCACGCTTAAACATGCTCACATTCTTTTTATTTATTCTCTTAAATTACCTCAGTGAAGCTTATCCACCTGATATCAGAGCCCCATCCTCATAGCTGCCAAGGTTTCAGATTGCTATGTGTGACATTTTCTTAATTTCAGTGAAATTAGGAGTGACATTTTAACGACTATGACTGACACTTTCTCGCTAGCAAAATCAAGCCGAGGGAAACATATAGGGGGAGGGCAGGCAGTTCAGAATGAAGCAAATTTTAGCCGCCATATCAAGTTAGCAACTACTATACGCCGGACTCTGATATTATATATATTTTTATGTTATTATTCAAACAAACAAAAAAGCTTCTTGTGCCTAAATTTTAATAATATTTTAAACCCAAATAATTCATGAAAACAAACATTTTGCTTTCACATCTGCATGTTATATTATAAAAATACATTCAAGCATATTAAAACAGTATTTCTGTCCCTCCTAACACATTCCATAACATACGGGCAGCAGTGCTATTTCTAAGCTCCCCTTTGACGTCGGGGAGGCACAAAGACAGGGATGCACCACAATTGGCCCCCAAAGGTCCATACCCTCTGCCCCCACCGAATACCACAACCCCAACCCGGCTTAACTAAATGCACCGACACTGATCCTCGAGGCGGCGGGCCGAGGGCCGAACCCATGTCAGGCAAAGTAGATAAAGGAAAGGGCTGCGCTGGTAAAATTAATACAGCTGAGTGAGCTACACGGCGGCGGCCCGGGCCGGTCAGAGCTGCCTGCAACAGCGCTGTGAGCAATACCATCATTGAATTTGCGGCGCTGACCGCAAAACAGCCAGTCTAGAGCAGCGCGCCTTCCCTAAAGCTCCAGCAATAAGATGTGACGTCCTCCGCAGCGTTGGGCATCTGATTGGGCCCGGTTGTTGCTCAGTAGTTAGTAGTCATTGGTGTGACTCACTGAGAGACGCAGACTCTGCAACTCAGAGTCACTCCCGCCCGCCCGCTTCTTCTCAAAGTCAGTCAGAGACGAGCCTCACTAGTTACTTCCGCTTCCTGTTCCGCGGCGGGAATCATTAAGAGCCAGCACACTGCAGCCTGCAGGTTTTGCAACATTGTAGCAAGCTAGCAGCATATTTCAATTTGGGCACGCACGCTGAGGCACGGGCTCTCAGCGCAGCAGGGACCGCCGGATTCATGTCAATTACTCTGTCGCCTGCGGGGAGCGAGAGCAGTGTCTCAGCAGAGCAGCAGCTCCCCCCCTCCACACGCACACAGGTCAGAGACACACCGTGACCAGCCCGGCAGCGCCAGCGCGCGCCGCGCTGCCTGTGGCACCTGCGTTATACCTAGCGGGCCAGTTTCAGTGCGTCAGAGTAGAGTGGGCAAAATGCGTGACAATGCATTTCAGTGCGGTGATGCGGAACACCACACTGAAATGCGTTAGCGTCACGCCTGCTGCGTGACACTTGGCAGGACTGCATCCTGCGTCACAAAGCGGAGTCAGGCACCTTGTGGAGCCCGGTGCTGTGGGCATCTTCAGCAGGGCCGGACTGGGAACCCAAAGCAGCCCTGGCAATTTTCTAGGACCAGCCCAAGTGGAAGCACTGTCTGGCCCCGGGAGGCTGGAAACGCCTACTTGCTGGTTTTGTTACTGGGGGACGATATTCCAGCACCGCTGCTAAACCGGCTCCCAGTAACAAAACCGCCCCCCACTGCTGCAATACCGGCCCCCACCCTTCCAGTCTCCCGAGGAAATGCCCGATGCCCGGTACAACCAGTCAGAGATTCGATGACCGAGCTCTGTGCTGGCACCACCAACAGCCACAGTCCTGGGTCTCTTCCGAGTTTCCGGTGGCGTGCTGCTGCTTGGTGCCACTCAGGCCTAAGCACATGCCAGATCCCGGCTGGACCTTGAAGACTGCATGCACTCTCAGGGTCCTGGAGCGCAGTTCCGTGCAGCGCAAGCTAGGGGGCGTAGTACCTCGTGACGACAGAGTTTTGAAATGCTTAGCCCGCACTCCCTCAGCTGAGCTTGCTGCAGCTGGCATGGTCAGGGCAGGCAAACGCTAATGTACATAGAAATGACATTTCAGATAAAATATGCAATGTAAATAAACACAATGTAAAATACACAGTCTTATTTTATTGTAGGTGTGATGGAATCTTGTCAATGAAGCTACAAGGCCACGAGGTACTCTGAGAGAGTTGATGAGCTTACTGGTTGCTTGTGACACCTGCCAGGAGTTATGGGCGGATGTTCCCTCCCTCTGTAAAAGCGTACAGAATAGAGAACTATTATATAAAAATTATGATGGGATGGCATATCATGACTGTGCAACTAGGGATGGTAAGATAATGGCTTATGTTGGCAGGGATGCGGTCAAGCAGCAGATCTACTGTATTGTATTGTACTGTATTGTATTGTAATTGCATTTATATAGCGCTTATTACCCCTGACGAGTCGTCGAAGTGCTTTTTCGGCAAGTAGCATTCTACTCCGGAAACAATAAAGGATTAGTGGTGAATTAGTATAGTGAAATATGAAAGTAATTTGAGTGGTGGATATGTTAGTCAGTTATTGAGAAGGATAGTGGAGGGATAGAAGAGGGAAAATGGTTTGCATTTATATAGCGCTTGATACCCCCGATGGGGCGTTGAAGCGCTTTTTCGGAGAGTAGCACGCTACTCCACAACCCATAAAGGATTAGTGGTGAATTAGTATAGTGAAATATGAAAGTAATTTGAGTAGTGGATATTAGTCAGTTATTTGGATTGAGAAGGAAAGCGGAGGGATAGAAGAGGGAAAAAGGTTTGCATTTATTTAGCGCTTGCTACCCCTGATGAGGTGTTGAAGCACTTTTTTGGTGAGTAGCACGCTACTCTGGAACCCATAATGGATTAGTAGTGAATTAGTATAATGAAATATGAAATTAATTTGAGTGGTGAACATGGTGGTCTTGCCTTAGACTGATGATATTTTGGAAAGAGACCCTTAGTCAAGTTTCAAGTTTATTTGTTTAAAGTGCATAGTTAAATAAAACCGTTGCACCAATGAATAAACATGTGCAATTTTAAAACAAAGAAAGACAATAAGAAGAAACGACTTGTACAATGTAAAGTGCAATATTGATATGGCGCATTACATGAATCGCAATTCATTAATATAAAAAAGAGGTCTTGATGTCCTGTAAATACAATTTTAGGTAAAAAAGCAATTTTGTGATATAGTTGCTCTATAAAAAGGTGTTTATTGAGGTTGTTGTTCCTGAACTACTCCACGCCCTCCAGGCCAACAGCTATGCTGGGGCAGGCCCAAATTTAAAATTTCAGTTCAGAGTCTGCTAAAGCATGGGGGCCCGTGGCTAATGAATTCGCAGTGGTTAGAGCAAGTGGTCCTCAGCGACAGGTACCCCTGGACTCCCATTGATGTAGTATCATTGGTGGGTAAGGTGCGTTGAATGATCGTGCTGAACTGTCTTCGATGTGCAAAGGTGCAGTTGAGTAAAGGTGTTTGACTATGCATTGACAAGGAGAGATCAAGACTCTTTTTCAGTGAGTGCCTGTAGTCATTTATGTTGTTGAGTTTCTCAATTTTCCGCTCTACCCTTGCCAAATATTTCACTAATCAGCAGTTTAACTGTATATCTGAAGGAGGGAAACAGGCTATCACGGCCTGTCGGCAGTGGCATAGCCCCCTGATGTTGAACGCTGGTTTAGTAAGATTTTTCGATCCTCCAGTGTTGCTTTACATATGGAGATTTGATGTATCATGGTTTCAGGTCTTTGGCCACATAGGTGGCATAGCTCCATGTCGTTGGTGCATTGCCAAGGTGGCATGTGTAAAAGCGAGGGCAGACAAACTAGATATTTCAAAAAGCTCCTCTTGAAACAAGCGCCAGAGCCAGATCTAAGTACAGTTGTGGTGTCAGATATAGGTGGCTATTGTTAACCAGGTGTGTCGCCATTTCGAAAATGCCTCTTTGTCTGCCAGCAGTGCAACATGCTTGATTGTTTGACCGTGCTTTTGAATTGAGAATAGCTATCTGTTTAGTCCCACAGTGGGTTCAGGCCAAGAGTTGCTAAATGAGGTAGTTCCTGGCGAGGAAGTTATCCCTTGTGACAATTTCCTCCCATAGGTAGAAATACAGTGTATTAGTGGTGTGTTTTTTTAGTTTGTAGCAGCATTTGATAAACACTCCTTGCCTGGCAAAAGTTTTTTTAGTGAGGCAAAACTCCAGTCTCAGTTGAGCAGCTGGGATGTACCAAGGTAGATGGAATACTGACTTGAAGACCCTGGCTATGATCTTTTCCAGATGAAGGGCGTCTCTGCCTCGTAAAGCCTCACTGCCATAGGCTAGAGTTGGGACCAGTTTGGCCTGCATTATCTGCGGAAGGGGTGTGTATGTTGATCAAGCGATTGCAGCTTTTAGGCGTAAAAAGGCTGCTAGAAGGGAATTGGCTATCAATCGCATGTTCTCCTTTTGCTGTTTAAAGGATCCCATTCTGTCAAACAGCAGTCCCAGATATTTATATTCGGTTGTTACATCAATTTGAGTTGTTTCCAAGTGGCAGGACATTGGGCTGGTTGCTGGCTTTCCCATGGCCATGGTTTTAGTTTTTTTCATATTTATTTCCATGGCATTCGTTGTGGAGTAGACTGCGGTGCCATTCAGGAGTCTTTGAAGATCAAATTTTGTGCAGCTGATCAGGACATGGTCATCAGTGTACATCAGGCTTGGCAAGTGAAAACTCCCTACCTTTGGGGGGTGTGAGTTAATCTGATCTAAAGCTGGTGGAAGGTCTTCTATGAAGAGATTGAGGAGTGTGGGAGCAAGCACACATCCTTGCCTTAGGCCCTGATACGTTCCAATCATCCTTGATAACTAGGAACCGTTCCCCAGTTTTATTCTGAACCAAGTATCAGTGTGAAGAGGATCAGAGCTTGGAGCAGGGGACGAGGGATGTTCCAACTGGCTAGCTTCTGCCAGAGCTTGTGCCGGTCGACTTAATCAAATGCTGCTTTGTAATTTATGAAGCAAAGGAAGAGAGGTTGGCGATTTTTCTTACATTGATCTACTAGCAGTGATAGAACTAATATGTTGGTTAGTGTCCCTGTGCCCTTTGAGATTCCAATTTAATTGAGGGGGATTATTTGCTTTTCTGTTGCCCAAGATGTTAGTTCTTTAAGTAGCCATCCAGCAAAATACTTTGATTCCACATCAAGAAGTGCTATTAGCCGATAGTTGGCTGGATCAGAGCTATCCCCTCCCTTCCCTTATAAATGGGAGAGATGATCGAGCCCTTCTAAGAGGTAAGTATGCAGTTAGTTGTTATAATGCTATGCATGGAATATCGGCTCCAAGTTCTTTGCCCAGAAGACTTTGTCCTCTTTGAAGATAGCCCTGGGGAAGCTATTTGGTCCTGGTGCTCTTTCGCGGCGGCCCTTTATCATTTGCTTTTCAACTGTATCAACTTGCTGCTTCAGGTAGATAGAATTGTGCAAGGGGCATTTTGGGGGAGATTTCGTACTGCTAGGGCTTGAGCGCCATAAGGTAATCCACATTTGCTGTTGTTCTGTGCAAAATGGTTGAACTGAAAGTCATGCCAGCGCTCTTACTTGATATTTACAGTTGTTACAGAATTTCAGAGGTTATTTAGACTGTCCTGGTTTTCCAAAAGCTTTAAAGTCTGTTGGATTTTATGTTGTTTAGTAGTCTGACACAGAGTTTGTGGTCCGCTTCTCTCCTTAGGTCCCACCTGTGCTTTCTGTAAGCTGTTCTTGCTTTCACAACCGCGACTTTCAGAATTTGGTCAGTTGGTATTTTTTGGAGTGCCCTTGGTCATATTAGGATGGGCGGGGGTGGTATACCCACTGAGGCCAGAGTCAGCGGCCATTATACTTAACATTAAACAACCAGAGATCAAGAACCTGCACAAGGTGGACGGGGGGTTAATAATCAACTGGAAGCAAAACAATTAATTGCATTTAAATGGAAATCCCCAAAAATTCCTACTATGCAAGAATGGGCTGGTAAGCTATGGCTGTTAATAGCTATTGAAAAACTCACTTGGGGTTTAGATGAGATGGACTATAGATATGAAGGAATGTGGCAGCCTTTGCTGGACCGTCTGACTGAGAAGGACTACGGGTATGGCTGCCCCAAATCACTTAGATCTTCCAAACTAACTACCTCTACAACAGGAGTGGATCCTGATGCCTCATTGACAATGAGGTGAAAGAAACTATCTCCAGAGTAAAACTGTGGATCAGTATGGGGCAATGGGGCTTACTAAGCGACTCGACCTGAAGAAGAGAGTAGGGGGAGTGACGCACAAAGGGGCAGGAGATACAGGGAAAACTCGGTCTCTATTATTTGATGTTTGTAACTGTGCTATTGAAAACAAATCAAATTTTGTTGAATAAAAGTCTGCAATACTCCCTATTGCAAACTTTTTTTATTCTTAACCCAGCATGCTCCTGGCAGCAGGCCTTGACCTCTTCACACTGTTCCCAACACTCTCTGGGTGGGATGTCCCTGAAAGGGCAGGTAAACTACTGGCAATGCACTGGCCATGTAAGTTGTAGGAGCTTGGCTTGTGGGTGCCAACCACTGAAGCCATAAATCCTGATCTAAATCTCCCAACTTTCCGTCCACATCCTCAGCCAACCTTCCCCTGAACTCCTCGCCATACCTCACCCAAGCTAATCCTCTGAAAGTGAAATGTGCTTTTCTAATAGCATTGACATACTTAAATAAAGTGACATAACGATGAGGATACTTATCGTAGCATACATTTTCGTATATCAGAAAGACTGATATCCAATAGTCTATCATCACTGGCACATTTGGCATTTTGGACAGCTCAAACTCTTTCAACTGCACTTCCCTGTGTAAGAGTTTAAACACCTTTATGTAGTCTCTCTTCCAAATTGATTCCTTTGTGGATGTTTTGTCACTCCCTTGTACAGTAACTTCTTATTTTTAACATCCTTACTCTCCTTCTTATCTGCCTCATGTGTCCGCTGACTACCTAGCCCTTGCAGTTTCCTGCTTACCATATTTCGTTTCCCCTCGCTCCCTCAGCCACTTTTTCCACCTCTTCTACACCTGTATCCAGATCTGAAACATACTTGCCTTTCTGCAGGCATATCCTCCCATCCTTTGCTGCCAAATCTCCTCCTACCCCCACCAATTTAAGGAAGCCGTCTTTCTGCCTTGAACTCACCCCGAAGCTTGCCGACCATTCTTCAACTGTCTCCCTTATTCCAACGACAGCATTCTTATTATAAACTATGGTGGTTCCATTTTGTCCTGAAACACACCACTCTCCGACATGTTAACTGATCTGGGCCTTCACTAGCTCTGTGCGTATTCTGACCACCACTACCATTCTTCCTGTGACTCTTCCGCTCTCATATTATGCTCATCAAACACTTCATCTTTCTCCAACTTCTCCTGATCATAATCCAACATTGTTTTGTCACTGATGTTTGCAACACTCCTACCAGGCACTTCTCCATCACTGAAATCCAGCAATTGTGTCTGGGACGACCTCTTCAGCTGGTGGAGGCCACACCAAACCTTCCCTGCTCCAGGTTGTCCAGATTCCCAGCTGCTGTAAGTACTAATAGCCCGGACAATGCCCTGACTTCTGGCTGGCATCCCCAAGCGACATGGCTGATGGCCTCCGATTCGCTGCAGCTTCCATTCTTCCTTGCCGCTACTCCTGCTTCCCATCTGGCCACCTCCTCTTTCACTCACTGCTTCCAAATTATCACACTCACTCCCATGCTCTCTCGCCACCCACGCCCAATTGCTCTTACCTCCTCTCTCTGCCATGGCCCCATCAGCCCATCCACCACCTTCCCCTGCTTCTGCTCCCTCCTGTATTCCACAACCCCTATGCTGCCCCTTACCCTATTCCCTCTCATGGCACAACTGATCCCCTTGCACCCTCTGTGCTCCCAAACCTTCCACGTGCTGGCTTCTTACTCTGATGCACCTCTTTTCGAGCTCCTCCCCTGCATCTTTTACCCTCATTTCCTCCTCCTTTCCAGTGCTCTCCATGCCTGACTCCCACACAAATCCTTCAAGGGCAATCCCTCATAGCTGATGCGAGTCCTTGATGTGATCCAGTTAATAGCCTTTGCTGTCCTGCCTCCATATTCACTGTTTGCAGATCCACTTCCATGCTGATTCAGAGGCGTTTTAAGGCATGGGCAAAGTGGACTCTGGACCAGGGCCCCAGCATTTCAGGGGGTCCCCTGATAAGAGTCAGCCATGTTCTGCAGAGAGTCTTGCCCTGATGACCTTGAATCATTCTCAAACAGATTGTTTTAAATACCGTTTTCCTTTCATTTATTTTTAATGTGGGTGATGTGAAAGAGTCTATTACAGACATTTTCAGAGAAATGTTGTGTTTGTTTCATGTAACAGCCATAAAAAAAAGTTTTTTTAAGATCAAAACAGGATCTCACATATGAAAGATGGAAGGGTGTCATGGAGTTATTTGCAGTAATATTAGTGAGCTGCTGCTGTGGTACATTGTTGAAAACACATGTCACTATCCCTGAATATTAGAGTCAGCCATGTTCTACAGAGAGTCTTGCCCTGGTGACCTTGAATAATTCTCAAACAGATTGTTTCAAATACCATTTTCCTTTAATTTATTTTTAATGTGGGTGATATGAAAGTCTCTTACAGACATTTACAGAGAAATGTGTTTGTTTCATGCACTATCCAGAAAAGAAGTTTCTTTTAGATCACAACAGGACCGCAGATATGAGAAATGGGAGAGTGTCACAGAGTTATTTGCAGTAATATTAGTGAGCTGCTGCTGTGGTACATTGTTGAAAACACACGTCACTATCCCTGAATATTAGATGTAAATACATGTAGAATTTGGACCAGTGTACCTGTGCACTGTCAGTGACCTGTCCAGAGAGAGCATGAAAGAGCTGAAACTGCATCATAATTTTAAAGCTGTTCCGAACAGGGGAACCCCCAAAATAGGTTTGGTCCATAGCCCCCAAAATCCTTTAGATGCCCCTGCGCTGATGTCACTCCACTACTCTACATGGCGTGCGGAAGGCATGCCCTTTCTCTACTACTATGTGCCACCTGCTGGCCTCCGCCCCTACTCACCCCACTGCCCGCATATGGAAACGAAGACGCTCTGCTGCTTCTTACAAAGCCTCCGCTGCCTGCACCAGTGTTCTCCAGCATAGGTAAGCCTCTTCACGCTTTTGTGCCCCTTGCCCAGCCCAGATCACCTGTTGCCATAAATGCCACCCCCGAAGGCCATTCAGCCCCGATGGGTGCCATGCCACTGCCTCATCCTCCTTACACCCACTTCAACTTATTCCCAATACGCTCTCCACCCACTTTTTTATACTCTTTGGAAACTAGCAAGCCAAAACACCAGCCGTGATGTCGACTGCAGATCACCACAGGTGTCCTTCCACCCAACCTCCCTCAGCATCAGCAATACTTCCACCACAGCTTTATTCTCATCACTAGACCTACCTCTTTCTACCTCCTGTCAAAGGCCTATCCTGCTCCACTACTAAAAACTAACCCTGAAAACCCTAATAGCAACGTGTTGTCTCTTGCCAAAGATGGTAGCCCCATCTTAATCCATCCAGCCCTCCCCCTTTTACCTTCATCCAATTATGCCCACCACTACCATGGACTGTACCAACCCACCCGAAAAGCCTGGGTAGCAACGCTCCAAGGTCACCTGCCCACTAAGCCCCATTCCTGTAGTGCAGGAGTTATGGAGATTTAAAGGTCGAAATGAGGAGGGAGTTCTACTTCTTTGGAGCATAGAAGCCACAGCTTTTTGCCTTTTCCTTAATGTATTTCAGGGACTTAGCTATCAATGGTGCAGAAGGTAGAGGCAAAGAGGCTCAGGGGTGTGAGGCCCCCTGGGACGCCAATTATGTTTGCATTTTGCTACAAAGCTGTGACTAACATAAATTAGAGATTATCAAAAAAGTTTTAAACATGCGCACTGAACCTCACTACACAAGTGTAACTGTACCTGTGAAAACAAAGGTACTTAGTACTGATCTAAGATGTACAAGCAACAGTGTTTTTTTTAACCTGCAGGGCCAAGGATGTTGCCAGAAGCATATATTCTGAGTAACCTCGATGACACATATTACCATGAAGACGTTCCCTGTAGAGAAACTAAATGCGTTGGCTGGCCTTTAGATGAGAAATTGGTACAAAGAATTAATTGAACACAGTCTGAATTTGTTTGGGCAATCTATGAAGTTTCACTCACTAAGGACTCACAAACAACTTGAAGGGAAATGATATATTTGAATTTTTGAGAGTGTTTTCCTGTTCTTATTACTTTTGGCAGCGAAAGGCACAGGAGGGGCTCTGCACAAAGCTGCTTCAGGAGCATGTTCAGCTACTGAGATGCAAATCCAGCCACCTCCCTTTAAACAGCCCTGAATGTATGAATGAAAACCATGCTGGGGATCTGGCCTGGGAGCATTTCTTCCACTAAGTAAGTTTCTAAGTGCTGACATATTGTCAGCTCAGTGGACAGGCATAGGGAGAGTATGATTTGCCCAGTATCAAACAGTTTATTGGAGTAGTAGACCTGAGATTGCCCAACGCTGCTTCTCGCAAAAATGTTATACCTTTAAAACCATATTGCATTTTGGTGAATATACTATGAAACTAGGTACTTCTCCATTACCCCAGGTAATATCAAATCCATTATTAAACATGTGCTTGCTAGCAGGGTTTACAATGATTCTAAATACTCCAGATATTGCTGAAAAGGGAGCATAAGAATACGTTCAAAATGTGATTGCCCAGAAGCAGACAATTTGACCAAACAAAGCCAGTATTAAAAAACATAGGGCCTATTTACGAGATAGTTTGTCGCATTTGCACCACGCTACGTGGTACATGCATGATGCCAACCGTAAGTAAGATTTAAGAAGCCAAGCAAGGCCACTATGTGTGGCCCCAAGCGGCTCCATAAATCTGGAGTAAGGAAACGCAGCGCAAATCACTGCGTTCCCTTACTCTGCCCTGGGAAGGTGTTCCATGTGTGTTGCGTGGGTGTTCCCATGCAACTTCCATGATTTTTGACACACTCCCAGATGTATCAGAACTGATAAACCTGGGAACGTTCCAAAAAGACACACCTTACCAGGAGAGGTGTAACGAGGAGAAATATCTTTATTTCTCCTTGTTACTTTCTCTTTCTATGTGTGCTGCATGCAACACACATAGATAGAGGAACAGGCCTCTCAGGATTGTTTTTGTGCAGGAAGATCCCCCTTCCTGCACAAAAACAATTCTGCATGTAACACAGGCACCCTTGCACCATGGCGCTAGGTTGCAAAAAGGGTGCAAGAGCAGGGGAAAATGCTGGAATGCGCCATATTGCCTTAAATACAGCACATTCCTGCCCTTTCCCTGTCTTGCAGTGCAACGCAGCAAGGTGACAAATCGGCCCCCATGTCTCCTGGTTCCACATTTCCAACTAGTTCACTAGACCGGTGATTATTAATCTTTTGACTTCTGTGGACCTCCACTTAATCATTACTGGAACCCAGGGACCCCCACTGAATCATTATTGGAATGCAGGGTCCCCCACCGAGACATTACTAGACCGTGGCTTAAGCATTTCCGATCATTTGAACTGCAAAACAATTCACAAAAAATAGATAGAGCTTTTTTCTAATTTCAATGGAGCCCGCTCATCGTCCATACTACTTTCTGTTTGATGACCTTGCACTGCTCGCATGAATCAATCTGAGGATACTAATTTAATTTTTTGCCTCCAATTTCAAATTCCTTCACATTTACAGAACGTTTTGAAATTTTCAATTGTACATTTTGTTTCTTTATTTTTATACACTTTATTGATCTGTTAATATTATTTAATTTTCTAAGTAGTTAGGGACCCTCTGATTAGGATTCCCACAACCCCACGGGCCACAGGTTAAGAACCACTGTACTAGACCACAACTGGGGTGGCAGTGATTCTGATGGCATGGTCAAAGGGATGCTCTTTTAAAGGAAATGTCACTGTGTTGTGGGTTCTGCCAGCGTTAAAATGTAGTATTTTCAGCATATTTAGGTGAAGTGGCAAATATAAGATTAGATGTCAAGTATTCTAGTTTCATAGCTAAAGCATAGCTTTCAATCAGGTCCTGTGAAAATATGTGGTTACTGAGCAGTATGCGCGGTACATACAGGATATTTACAATTGGCATAACCCGAGGCAATGCCTCAGCATTCCCCACTATGGTGATCAGAAGCTATCCGCCTCCCTCCATGTCCGAAGGTTTCCTGAGAAAGAACGTGTTCCCGTCTACGGAGCTCAGCAGCCCCTCTGTCTCGCTGTGTGCGTCTCAGCAGTTTTCGTGAGACCCGTTCCCCGGCACAATGGCCGCGCGGTCTTGCTGCCGCGTGTGTCCTCCGCGAGGTCGAGACCCAAGACCGGCTCTCACTGTGGTACAGAGCCGCCGGCCGCTTCGCTGTTTCTCGAAGATGCTTGTTTATGTTTCTCGTCGTTAGTCGCCTCCTCTGAGAAGAACTCGCTCACCCACTCAGGCCCTCAGTGACTGGGGAGCCTGGTCGGGGAAAACCGGAAAGTCCACTTCGTCTCTGTGTGGAATGGAAACATGTCGCCCGGGGCTCTGTCTGGGTGCATGGGAAAGTGAGGACGCGCATTCCGCCACGGCGGGGGAGCGAAAGTGGCGGGAAGAGGGCCCTGGTGTGGAGGGAGCAAAAAAGGGGAGGAGCTTGGTACAGAAACAGCAGGCGCAGCTGGTGTGAACCGGAAGCAGGCCTCAGCCAGCCTGAGAGATGTAGGTACAGCAAGCTGCCTAAAGCCAAGGCCTCAACCCAGCCCGAGACCCAGGGGAGGTCAAGGCAACAGGAAGCCTCTTGAAGTCAAGGCCTTAGCCAGGCTCAATACATGTAAAATGAAAAGAAAAAAACTATTATTAAAGTAGACTGACAGCTTACAAAAGGAAAGGTGCTGCGCCTTGAAGCGTCCAATGTAGCTCCTCCTATCAAACAAAGGGCTATGATGGGCACCCCTTTGGCGGGATCTCTTGCAGAAGTCTCCACAGCTCTCAGATGCTCGGCGCAGAGACACATTTAGAGTTCATTTTCTATCCCTTCTTAACAGCTGTGATATTTAGCCTGCTACAAGTGAAAGCTCGACTGGACCTCCAAGTGTGTGAGTCTCACTCCCAATGAGTGAGACTTGAAACCTCGCCTGAGATTCAAGGAGGCAGGGGCAGGAAGCTGATTAAAGACAAAGCCTCAAGGTACCCGAAGGACCGGGGAGGCAGGTGCCGCTAGATGTTTGAAGCCAGATCCAGGAAGGTAGGTGGGGCTCGTTCCTTGAAGTCAAGGTCTTAGCCCAGCCTGCGGCCTTGTAAAGCAGGTACAGCTATCTGCTAAACTCTAGGTTAGATGGGGGTGTTATGCCTGCCCTGGTGGTTCAGTTTAATCACTTTTGCTCAGTCACAAACATTTCCTTGATTTACACATGTAAATTACACCAAGGTGTACATTGTTCGTGCACATGTGTGCCACTCACAGAGACACCGGGAAGGACACTTGCAGTTGGCTAAATTATTTTTAAAATATTTTTGGGAGGTAGACATCTTGTAGGAAACAATATAAAAAATCCCACCATTCTGATTTGCTGAGCTACCCTTCCTAATTCACATTACGCTTTCTGGATACCATCATGGGTGATTATCTGCGCTTTACAAATCCAGATTGATTGATATTACTTTTGGTTCACTACGAGGAACAACAGGAACAAATCTTGTTCATCATCAAATCTGCTTTTGAATTTGTTCCTTTGTATGTGTTACCTGTCCTTCCCTGAACTCACCCAATTTTTACTGAATTAAATGTGAGTAAATCACCCATGTGAAGTGTGTACTTCCAGTTCCTTTGTTGAATGGGTGGCATTTTGCCCATGCAATAAGTATTCATTTACCCAACTGGTAATTAGTTTGGGAACGCTTTTTCCTTATTTATAGATCAGCAACCGATTGAGTCCATGATGGCCGCTGCCTCCCACTCCGGGCACCAGCAAGACAAGGTGCCATCCCGAGGGGGCTACACCAGAGCGCTATACAGATAACAACAAATGCTTACCAGACTGTTCTGGGGCCTGAAATGTTCTCAATCTTCCCCTTCCTGGCTATATCATGGGATGCCAGCTCTCTGACACAAAAGCTATTCAAATGCGACTTTCCTGTGGTGGGTGAGTGGCAGCATATTCCTGCGCACCAACAAGTTCCAACGTGCCTTAGCCTAGGACGCCGAAAGAGGGTTTTTGCCATACTGGATTTTACAGTATGCTAGACAGCCCCACCCCCATCCCGCCTTCACAATCGCCTCCTCCATCTTTGCTCTTATGAGACTTCCCCACCTCTCAGAGTTGCAGACCAGGCGCTACTAAAGCTACATTTTTCACACTGACTCAGTGCTTAATTTGTACAAAAGTAAGGGCCAGGGCCGTTTTCAGGAGTCCACCCAACTCTCCTGCCAGGGCTGCCAAAACAGTACCAACACAACTATTAACCATCACGCTCCTACAAGTGTGCCAATTCAGACTTTCCAGGCAACCAAAGCTAAAAGAATGTCCTGGGGGCAGATATTTAACATTTTTTATGTATATTGCATTATTAAACACTCAGTGTAGTGCTCATCTAAAAAGTAAACAAATAGAGCCACAATGTGGTGAACTGTCACCATTGCCTCAGTTGAAAATTTAGTGGCGGTGCTAAGCACCGGCAAACACTGGCTAATATTAAGCACAGCACTGACTGCACTGCAGCTTCCCTTCTCTCTAAAGAACCGAGGCTGCTGTGACTGATAGGTTCTGTCATTAGATGCACTGCAGCATCCCTTCTCCCAGGAGACAAAGCACTGCTTCCGCTGTTTCGGCGTGTCACCATGGACTGTACTTCCTCTTCTCTGAAACTAGGGGTTGCTTTAATTATGCTTTGAGTCTCCATGTGTGGCTGCACTGTAGTGTTCCTTCATTAGGGTCAACAGTAGCTGCTAGGAAGTTTGGAAGTGTTCTTCCCTCCCACCTGCTGTCTTGTAGACTCTTCTCTCTGGAGACATGATCTGCTGGCGCTGAGCTCACATGGACATGAGTATTAGGAGCTGAGGAGGCAGAAGTGGAGGCTGCTCAGGGCCGGACTGGCCGTAGCGGGCACCGGGCGTTTCCCGGTGGGCCGCTAGGGAGGGGCCGGTTTTAGGCCCCTGGGGGCCGTTTTTGTTACGGGGGTCGGCAATATCGGCCCCTGTAACAAAATCGGCCGAAACCGGCGCTCGCAAACTGCTCGGCTGCACCCCCCCTCACCCCAGGGGGGCCAGCCGAGCAGTTTGCCAGGGCCGGTTTCGGTTGCCAGTCCGGCCCTGAGGCTGCTGGTTCGGCTGCTGCGGCGCTGTGCAATTGAGCCGGTGCAGATGACAGGCTCGGAGCCTGAGGTATGGAGCAACGGAGGGTGCGGCAGGTGAGCTATACGGCTAATTGCCTGGCAGTGGCGCAGCGGCCCTCGAGGTGGCTGCCCTCGCCAGTGCAGGTGCTGTCGGCGCAGCAGTTGGGAGGTATATAGGTGGGCCTTCTGACCTTAGAGGTCTGCCCTGCCCTGGAGGGTTGCAGGCAAGTGCTCTCTCCCAGGCGCTTGTGAGGGATGCACCACCACCGCCCCAGGCAGCAGCAGCAAACTCCAGCTACATCCCCTTACTGCTTGCCAGGCTCCGCTTTCCATCGCTCCCTAAACCTGCCCCTTCCCTGCCCCACATCTCCCCCATCATCCCGCTAGATATTTGGCCCTGCGGTCCACAGCCCGGCCCACTGTAGGATCCTTTGTGCCGAGTCCTGAGCAATTTGCCGCCGCCTCCCCTTTGTTATTCCAGCACAAGCAGGCGGTCCCAAGTTACCCCTTCCGAACTCGTTGGGTTAGAAGGATTTCGGAGGAGCAGGGCGGGTTGTGGTTGATCGGGGGCATGTTGTGGGCCTCCCCAACCCCCACCTGCTCCCTGGTCCCCCTCTCCTCCTCCGTTGAGTGTGTATGTGTGTCTGAAGAAGATGATGGCAGGAGGCTCCGTGCACCAGACCCGCATCTTCTTTTCCTCCGGCGGCAGCCCCCACACATGGACTCTGAGCCCCCAGACTCCAGAAAGAGGCCTTTGGAGACCCCCACCGAGGCCACCAGCACCAAAAGGACCAACATTGGCGGTGAGTCAGGGATGCTACGGGGAAAGAATGCTGCTTGTCTCTCCTGCCTTTCTGGGAAGGGGTGGGCTACCTCCTGTGTGGTTGGGGGTGCTCGGATCATTTGAGGAGGATGTATTGTGCTTAGGGGTGGGTGAGTGGAGCAACTCTGCTTGCTCGCAGAACTCTGCTGAATTCCACAGAGTTTTTATGCAACTCCGTGGAATTCCATGAATTGCAACTCCGCAAGCTCCGCCCACCCCTATGTGTGGTACGATTTCATGATTTGCTGGGCCGGTTTTTACTGTTGATTTCCATGCTGTTACCACAGACCTTGCTTGCAGCAAGCTCAAATCAATGCAGCCTTCCTTACCTTGCAAAACACTTCTACAACATGTCTTTACAAGTTCAAAACTGCCCCAATTTGCAAACATTGGACACTTTTCTAGATATTTAATTCACTAATGGGAGCCACTTTTGTTTTGGCCCCCGGGCCTATTTTCTGTCCCAGTCCACCCTGTTCCTCTCTCATTAGATATCAATTGTGTTTAGAAGTAATCCCCCCACCCTCCCTTCCTTCCCATTGGCTGCACTGTGTTGTCCCTTCTTTCTGGACGCTAGAAGCTACAGGGTTGTTTAGAAGTGCCCCCCCCCCCCCCCATGCACTGCAGCTTCTTTTCTCTCTGGAGACAGATGCCTCTGCAGCTGTTTTGAGGTGACCTTCCCCCCCGTCCCCCATTATATGCACAGCGGCTTCCCTTCACTCTGAAGACCAGGTAATTCTGTAATTTTTGAAGTGTCTCCCATTAGCAGCACTGCAGCACCTATTCGCACTGAAGGTCAGATGCTGTCGGGCTGTTTCATTATGTCCCCAGAGGGGGCACTGCAGCTTCCCTGTTGTCTGGAGACCAGTCACTGTTGGGGCTGTTTAGGTGTCCCCCATTTCACTGTTGTGAGGCTTTCTCTTGAGTCCCAGAGCAGTTTGTTACTGGGTAACAATTATTATCCAGACAAAACGTAACTTTATAAATGAAAATTGGTTTATTTGCAGATAAGTAAAATTCCTACATATAAAACACAGATATGTGTCAAAAACCAGAAGTGCCTAGCACCCTCTGGTTCTGATAACCAACCCCCAAAACTATGCTAGCTCCGTAAAGTAGGTGCTTTTGTTTATTTTATTTTTTTATTCCGCAGCCTCTTCTTTAACACAGATCGCGCTAGGGCAATCTCCAGGTGCGTGGCTCTATGCAAATGAAGGAACACTTTCCCTCTTTTCTTGCACCATATTATAGACACAGATGCAGAGGCAAAGAATCTGTGAGGGGACCAAATGACTGCATCACAAAGAGATGGCATACAGTCAGTACGACCCCTGAGGGTGACCTTTAAAGGGGTAACGGAGAAAAGGAGCCCGCCCCCAGATATCTCCCTGCAGACAGATACAGTCATTCACCTCACCCGCCTGCAGAGGGATCTCTGTCCCCCTTTGAAAAGCAGGCAGCATTGTTAAAGGTGGACCGGCTGCTTCTGACAGCCAGTCCATCTTTCACTGATGTGCTGCCCCCAGGGAAGGCACAATTTTGCAGCTGCCCTGGGGTAGTGCATGAATTGTGACAGGGCATACTGATCAGGTCTGCACTCAGCGCATCCACTTAAAGGTATGTGCGGCGTAGACCAGGGCAGTGCTCAATACACATTGTATGGTCCCCGGAGTAAAACGTCTACTATCCCTACTGTGGACACAGTGGCTTTCTAGGGTGCCAGTTCATTTAAGGAGCCCCTAGATTGTTAGTGTGGATAAAGGGCCTGTATTTCAGAGTTCATCAGTTTCATCAGACACTTTCTGGCAGTGGTTGCACCCACAACGGGCATTGGAATTTCCACTGGCCAGTGGAGTACATGTCTTGATAAGGGGATCTTGAAAATGATTCAGACGGCGGTATCTCCAGAACTGCTGTAGGTAGTAAGATAACTTCAATGGTTCCAGATTCAGGGCAGCTTCTGTCAGCAGGGACTTGGCTATCATCAGTGGAGAAGGTTATTTCTCCAGCAGGCACACTGCAGCCCCTTGTGCAGGCTGATACGTTCTTCCTCCTCTTCCCAGGTCTAGCAGCTAGGTGATGCTGCAGGCCTCCCAAACTTAGGCCCAATCTGGAGGGAAAGTGGAGACACAGCAGCAGTCCCACTTTTGTCTTCTATTCTCCTGCACTAGTGTACAGGTGCTCCTCGGTTGCATAGTCGGAATGAAGAGCGACGTACTGGTTCAGGGTCAGTATTTATGTTCCCATGATAGTGAGGCCTGGCCAGTTAGGTGGTATAGATATTTTGAATTTCAAAGGGGCCTTCCAATCCAGGAGGACATAGTGCAAGCGTGACCACCTATTGTCCAGGTCATGTAGCTCTGCTGAGTTCAGTTCAGGCTGGCCACGGTGCATGTGGAATGGCACTAGACGGGGAGGCCTCAGGGATGCCATCTCCTCAGTGATGCATATCCGAGACAGGAACAGAGGGAGGAGTAGGTTTCTCTCTTGCAGCGAAACTCAGGCAACTTGAAATGCTCTTGTGGGCTCCCTCCCTGCCACCCAACAGAGACACGTGGCTTAGAGATGGGCACAAGAGAAGGGTTTCTGTAGGCACCAATGTCCAAGATGGACGTGGTCAATCCAGAAAAAAGAAGGCCCCTTTCTTAAGTATCACACACATGTGAAGTCCAGTGGATTCCACCTGTCACTTGTCCTGGCACCCAAGAGACATTGATAACTAAACGCACAATATCAGGCATGTCCTAGAGTTCATGAAAGCCAAAGACCTCTAGTTACGTTAGACTGCACAGACTTTTCCTGTGCGAGAGATGAGGGGAAAGAGCGAAGAGGGAGCACAGAGGACAGGGATACGGGTAAAAGACCTCTGTCCCAGAATAAGAATCACACAGTCAGTCCGCATATAGTCTGGGTAGAGGCAACATTAGTCGCCCTCGCAAAGAGAGGTCTTAGGGACCCACGCGACTTCAGAGGCCAACTACGATGTCTCATTGTCTTAAAATGGGAGAACCCCCACTGAGTTCCAACGATGGTCAAGTCCATTGGAGAAAACAGAGGGGGAACACGAAATGTACAAGGGTATGACGGCGCAGCTTTCCAAATCCATGCAGAGAACATTCAGTCCACCAGCCGCACTGCACCGTCCCCTCTCTCTGGAGATCAGGGGCTGCTGGGATTCGGAGAGGAACCTTCTTCCACTGATCTGCACTGCAGATTCTGTCCCCGCTGCAGACCAGGCACGGGGGGGGGGGGTGCTACAAAGTGTTCCCCGCTGGCTGCACTCCACACCATCTCCCCTTCTCTGTTTCCACGGAGCCTACGTCTCTGGGCGGCAATCACGCCTAGCCAGGAGGCTGCTCCCTCTCCCAGTCCTGCACATGGCCGGCACTACCCAAGCTGTAGATGGACCACCCCTCTCAGGCCAGTAGGCCCAGCCCTTTCAGCCCTGCAGGCAGACCGTCCCCCCAAGACACACAAATGTCCCGCCTCTCCCACCAATGGTCCACTCCTCTCAAACGTATGGATGCCCCACCCTTTTGAGGCCTACAAGCATCCCGCCCCTCCCAGGTGTGTAAACTGCACACCCAGGGGCGTAGCTTCTATTGGGGCAGGTGCAGTAGCACCGGGCGAGGAGGCCCGTTTAACCCTGATTATTGCTATCTTTTACAATTCCGCTAGGGGGCCTATTTCCTTCATTGCGCTATGGCCCATGCATTTGCGACGCCATTGGACGGAGCCCCTCCACAGATGGCCCACCCATCTCAGTTTGCAGAAGGCGCGAGCGGCCCTCCGCGTGGCCAGCCAGGCCCTCGTCTAGGCTTTGGTTGCAGTCACGCAGCCCTGTACCCCTGTACGTGCCTGCTTCAGAAGGTATTCGGTCCAGCGCTCCCCTGCCGAGCGACAGCCCTCGGGGGGGACGTGTTTGAGATTATTGCTTGCATTCCGCTCACCTCCTGCCTCGTCAGCGTCGCTGCTTTACATGTCTCCCAAGGTGCTTCCTCCACACAAACACCCGATCAGGCAGTCAATCAAAACTCTGCACTGGCCCGAGGCCGATCACCAACCAACCCACAGATGAAACCTACCAGACTCAACATGTCTGACTGAACCATACGGTGTGAGCTGCCTGATCCAAGCAGACTGAGGAACCAACTGACCCGGCCAGCGGCGCAGCCAGAGTGTCAAATGGGCACTTGTGCAAGAAGGGAAACGGAACCCTGGCTGCTGTTTGAACTCAACTGTGAAATACAGCAATATCCGCCAAACAAGGAAACATGACGTGACGACCGAAACTGAGCGCCAGGCCCATACTCTCTCTAGCCTAACCACCTAGTGCATTCTGGGGTTTGTTGCTGTCCTTTAACCCAGTTGTGTCAGACAAACTAACACACGTGCAAACAAAGATATGTAAAAGTAAAGCTCAACACTTCAATACGGTGCCTGGTGACGTGGCGAGAGCCCCAAACTTCAATACGTGTTGCTTGGTGACGTGGCGCATTTTGGTAATCGTGGTAGCAGCCCACATATAATGTACAGGTGTGTTTTTGGCAGCCAGTAGTGTAGTGTGCGCTGGGAGTCGTAGTAGAGGGCCGGAGTGGTATTAATGGTGCTGGGCCCCGAGAACCGATTTAACTGTGTTCATTTCAGCGTCACTGGGAACGAAAACACTGAAACGGATTCTGTGGCCGAAACACCTCAGTAAATACCGAGCGGCTACAGGTGAGGGTGATTAGGACAGATTAGCAGTGTCGGGCCCCACCCCAGACTCTCAGAAACCGAAGTTCCTTCCTGGAACCCGACTCTCGGTTTTTCACTCGCAGTCGCATTCTCATGTTCCATTTTTTTCGAGGTTTGTTCCCCCGGAGAGGATTAGAGATTATATGCGCCAATCCGATGCCTGCAGCAGTAAAAGTGCTCGTGGTATTTACTTAGTAAACACAAATCCTGCTAGCATGACTGACGGCCCTGCTTCCAACCTGCACAGCTGCCAAATGCCCTTCGCGTTGGGCCCACCGCTCCTTCACCCACCTGGAACCAGGCCCAGTCACGGGAAGGTTGCATGTCACAATATTGTGATCGTTAAAAAATATATACATATAATACTTTTACTCCTCTTAACTCCACATCTACTTACCTTGACGATATGGCGGTAGTCAGAATTATGGAAGCAATTTTGTAGTTTGAAATTTTCACACTGATATCCGCACACACACACCCATCCATATTTGTAAGGCACAAACATATCACCCCTTAAGGTTTCAAGGCACCAGGGGCCATATGGGATATTAAGTGAGCTATTGCATAGAGTCACATGGTGCTGAGCTGAGCTACCCGGGAGCCCCGCGATCTGGAGTCAGCCGCTCCGGCCGCTGCACCACACCTCTCCCTTATTGTGACTACACAACAAACTTGGTGGAATCAGGTGATTTTCGACATAATAGGGTTGATTCATAAATTTTTCCCCTCACCCTCCTGGCAATTTAGGGCCTCCGGCTTGTCAAGGGGTGTCCCATCGGTGCTCTAGTGCTGTCTGGGCACCTTGCTAAAGGCACTAATTCTTTGCAGTTGTCACTTGAGCCAGCAGGCTGAGGACCAGGTAGGGTTTCCACCACGGTTAATGGTCACTGGCCGCAGGAGAGCAGACACGTTGTCAGTCCTCAGCTTTTTTGTTATCCATCGTTATCAGGTGTGTTAGTCCAAGGCAATCATTGGAAGCAAACAAAGACTACAACTCCAAGAATGCATTAGGCAGTGCGGGAAAGTTGGGGGATTCCAGCAGGATCCCAGTTCTGGCATCTGTTTCTGGCAGACACAGGCAAGCAAACGTGTTGAATTTGTCCTGGTGTCATTTTAAGCAACCAGGACACAATTCAGCAGTGCCCACATCTTGTCTGCATTCTGTTCAGAGCAGCAACCTGCAGGTAGCTTTCTTGATTTCATTCGAACCGGGTCTAAAACAAAGGGCTGATATAAAGGGCCATCAGCCCTTCGTTTGTTCAAGCATCACCCTGGCAGGGAGCTATCTGGAGCCTATTACCTAGATGCCAATTAAATGAAATGGAAGGAAACAAAGGCACACGGCTGATCACTTCACAAGTACTTTAGAGAAACTACGACTTGCAGGCTAATTTTTGTTTTTGTTCAACCCCCCCTATGTAAGAGAGGTGCATGCACTGTAAGAATGCAAGGTTTATCAGCATGTATGAGTATTTAAACAAATAATGATGTAAATGGTAACCACTTTTTTTTTGTTTAATTCTTTTACAGTGCTATTCACCCAAGTGTAGGGTGTCAGAGCGCTTTACATCACACACAGAGGCACAATAAATAGTCCAAATGTGTAAATCAGTACAGGAAATGTTACAAAAGACAATAAGAGTTATAAGTGGTAGGATTCACATATCATCCATACTTGTAGACAATGTTCCCTCTAATTTTTTTCCTCTGTGTGCGGCAGTGTAGGGTCTCTGTGCGCTGCAGCCATGGCTATGTGCGCCAGGAACCAGACCACGCGTGTGTGCAGCGCCAAATATCACTCCAAACGTTTGCTTAAAACCCTAGCAGCCCAGCTTCTGTTAAGAGAAATGTTATTCCTCTGTCTGATGTAACATTTCCTATACATTGATTTACACACTATGATTCAGTGTCTCTGTGTAATGTGTATGCGATGTAAAGTGCTTAACACCTTACACTGGTATGCGTGGCGCTATTAAACAAAATAAATATGAGAGTGAGAGGGGTTATGGAGACTTGAGGGGCGCTGGTAAAGGTTGGTAATGAGAGTATCCATGACGGAGGTGGTCTTTGGGGCGTTAACAAACATTGTTACACCAGGCGCCACCAGCACTAAAGCCGGCTCTGTTCAAATGGCACTAATAATTACAGTGAAATTATGAAAACATCCCACATTGCAATTTTAAACCTTGACAGCTATGTTGCTGCATTTCTTTTCTTAATAGGGTTGGGCTGCGAGGTGATTATGTGCATTTGTTTAGTTTTTCGTGTTAATTGAAGCTCATGATGGGTGCTGCGTTTAACTTGAAAACTTTAACAAATGCACAGGGACATCTTAAGGATTTTTGAGTGCCCTGGGCCAAACTTATTTCTGGGACCCCTGATTAGAACAGCTTGGGATTTATGATCCAATTTCAGCTTTTTCATGTCCTTTTTGGCCAGGTCACCGACACTGCAGCGGCACAGTGGTCCAAATTCTAAATGTGCTTCCATCTAATATTCAAGGATAGTGGTATGTGTTTTCAAAATTGTAACATAGCCTGAAGGAAAAGGAGAGGAGACTAGTGAGAAATAGGATTTAGTGGCGGAGAAAGGGGGAGAGAGGAACAAAGTAGAAAAAAAGTCAGGGCGCAAAGACGAGGGAAGGGGGTAATGGAGAAATTGGTAAGGGAGGGACGGAAAGAGAAAGGCAGCCAGAGGCTTTGGAGAATTGGGAGGGAGAACGGAGAATGGAAAACCGGTAAGAGAGAAAGCAAAGAACAGGCAGTGAGAGGGAAATGGAGACAAGAATGGGATGGGGAGAAGGGGAAAGTGGGTAAACGTGGAGCGGGACTGATGAGGAAGAAGAAAAAGAAGAGAAGGAGACGGCGAGAGCAGCTGGGGAGTGGAAGAAAAAGGACAAAAGATATGTCAGAGAAGACAGCGAGTGTGGTATGGCAATGCTTCAGAAGTAGCGTCTCTGCATATCGACGTTGGGGGTTCTATAAGGAGCCTTTTTCACCATCTTGTCATTTCTAAACGCTTGCTCTATGTAACCGTGCTCACCTGAACGAACTAAGAAGGGTGGAAGGTTGGTTAGGCCTTGCCAAGATTTTTAATCTTGCCAAGATGCAGGTTTGAGCAGATGGCAGCTGCAAGTGTGTAAATGACTGATCCATCTGTTGGGAGTATTCTCTTCACTAACACTTGCTTCCCTTCTTGAAACTCAGGGGCAGCAACATTGTCGTGGTGTCACCAGGGCTTTAAGTGGAAGCTTTTTCAATATTATATAAAAGCCATAGTTGCTGCTTATTTATCTTATGCAACTAACAACCACTGACAAAGCCAATAGTCCGACTTGTTGTAGGTATGATGTTACTTGTTGTATCATATATCTGGATGCAATGACAAACAGGAAAATACAAGTTGTGGGGCACACAATGCCAAGCACAGAAAAGTTTAAAGTCACACAATCACCCTCGCAGCCCAGCTCTATTAAGAAGAGAAATACAGCAAGTCTACAAACACGGCGTGTGCTTTACACGCCATGTTTGTAGAGTTGCTGCATTTCTTTTCTTAATAGAGCGCAGCTGCAGGGTGATTGTGTGCTTTGTTAAAGTTTTCAGATTAATCGCAGCGCCCGTCTGGAGCTGCAATAAACAAGAAAACTTTCAGATGAAGTGAAACGGGTTGACTAGGAGTGGGCAGTGCGCTTAGAGGTTTTAATAGGTGAGAAAAGTGATCACTGAACTGCTATGCAACTTTCAAATCCTTGAAAAATACAAACTTAGACCAACATTACAACGCTGACAAGAGATCTGTGAAAACCTGCGCCATCACTGCACTGGTACATCACCTAGTCCCGTGGAATGCTCAGGTCACAGATCATCATGCATAAAAACACACTCTTTCTAGATGTCAGTTTCTCAAGACAATAGAACAATAATTAAGACCCTAAAAAGACTCTCCTCCTCCACTGCTCGAGACTACTGTTACCATCATCAGTGTCTCACTGGGTCACGGTTCATCTAGTCTATTCTTCAGACTTGCCATAATGAGCACCTACATTAAAAAAAATAGAGAAATACCACAAACATTTCCCCTTTCTTCCTTCCTCTGACCCCATTAAACCTGGAAAGAATAATCACCCCACAATTTGAAAAATATTTAGAAGCAAGCCAACTGTTGAATTCCCATTAGTCACTTTTCTGTCCCAACCACAGTACGGAAGCTGCACTACTAGATGTATGGCAAGCTCCTAACACAAGACAGTCTGCTTTAGCTGATGAATTTCAGAGCTGAGTTTTGTACAGAAGATCACCCCCTTTCGCCCTAATATATGCAAGTACAAAAAAGGGAATCTCATTAACAGTCAAACTGCTTCTGTTAAAATGTCACATTTTGTCTAAAGGGGTTAAAACTGTACTACCAGCGTGACCATAACAGACACTCAAGCAAGTCTCTGTCATTGGCAGCCTCATCACAACTAGAAAGATGGCTGGAGAGTTTTGCTGTTTTCAAATTCAGATGGATTTAATTTATACAAGTCAATGTTGCTGCGTATTTATCTTATGCAACTAGCAACCACTTACAAAGTCAATAGTCCGACTTGTAGGTATGATCAGGGCTTTAAGTCTCACCTGTGCTGAGCACCAGCAGTTTTTTAAAGAGGGCCTCGAAACGGGTCTCTACCGGGCTCGGTTTTGTGCCCTGGCACAGGCGGTCCGTTTTTTTCCAGACTGCAGTGACCTTGTGTTCATCCCCTGTATCTACATCCCTTTCGAGAAGACTTGGGCTGCTCGACCCGCGCTACCATTAAGAATCAAGTATTGGAAGGGTATTTGCCAAGTTCCTCAGGACCCACACTAGGCCAGACCCAGGACATGCTTGCCCTGTGGATGTCTGAATAGGGTTCTGACACTCAAACAGTTCGGTTTTGGTTGTGAACTTATGGGTGTTGAACGTAATGGTACAACGCACAGAGCAGATTCCAGAGGAGTCAACTTGAAACACCTATTGTCTGACTGTGAATGCAGATGGATGTTTTTTCTGTGAACTAAAATGGAACTTACAGACATCGCTGAAATAAGTAGTGTTGTTATCCACACTTAAAATATTATTTCTAAGTAAGTAAGCTCACACTGCTTACTTCTCACTAGTAGACAAGCTTAGGGCATGACGTCATGCCAGGTGAGCCTTGTAGGTAGGGTGACCAGGAGTCCCGGATTTGCCCGGACCGTCCCGGTTTTTCAACAGTTGTCCCAGCAGATTTAGGTAAAAGTGGCTCATGTCCCGGTTTTTTGAGAGGGTGAACTAAAAACAGTGAGAGGAATTTTTTTAGGTGTTCCAAAGCAGGGCTAGTAAGCAGCTGTTATAAGTAAGCAGTTTAATTAACAGGTATGATGCTGGTTTTAAAAATTACATTTTATTTATTTTCTTAGTGCCTGTTCTGTGTTTCCATGAGGACTGTCATTATTTGCCACTTTATTGATGTAAATTTGTAGTCCTTCCTCTATTTTTGCGAACTGTCCCGGTTTTTGGGTCGCACGATCTGGTCACCCTACTTGTAGGGGATGGGAAATCCTTTAAAGAGAGTCATTTTCTCTGGATTTCCCTTCCCTTTTGAAACTCAGGAGCAGCAACATTGTTGTGGTGTCACCAGGGCTTTAAGCTGAAGCTTTTTCAATATTACATATAAGCCATAGTTGCTGCTTATTTATCGTATGCAACTAACGACCATTGACAAAGCCAATAGTCCTGACTTGTAGGTATGGTGTTACTTGTTGTATCATATATCTGGATGCAATGACAGAAACAGCAAAATACAAGTCGGGCGGTACACTATGCTAAGTACAGATTTTTAGCTTATGTGTCTTAAGCCACGTCCTTAATTACACTGGCCACGCCCGTTTGTGAGACCCCCAGTATTTTCATCCCACTTAAAGCCCTGGGTATGATGTTACTTGTTGTATCATATATTTGGATGCAATGACAGAAACCGGAAAATACAAGTAGGGTGGCACACTATGCTAAGCACAGAAAAGTGTATATCACCCCACAGCTGCGCTCTATTAAGAAGAGAAATTCAGCAAGTCTATAAACAGGACGTGTGCTTTTCACGCCGTGTTTATAGACTTGCTGCATTTCTTTTCTTAATAGAGCTGGGCTGCGTTTTTTTATGTTTGAGGGATGTATGTAGCAATACATGCATCTTGTGCGTTTCTGTTCCCCATCAGGTTGCTACTTCTCTTTCTTCTCCTTGTTTCAGGGTTTATGTACTATTTTAATCTTCAATCAGAGTTCATGTGCCTGACCTCAGGCAGGTATATAGAGGTTTCCTTTGTGCACCAAGGGCACTTGGGTCGTCAAAGGCATGCCAAGACTTAAATATTGCCGAGAAACGCTGCCCGAAGTCAGACCAGTGGGCCTGATGAGAGCACTTCTTAGAAGCCCGCTAGAGAGCTTTTCCTAAGGTGAGAGGCATTTGTAATCCAATATGCTATATATAATCAGGTTGCTCTGAAGCAGAGTAATCCTTGTGTTAAGAGCTCTAACTTAAAAGCCCCTCTCGTAGTTAATTGCTTAAACAGTGGCTGCTGCTCTGTTACCTTAATTAATTGCAGGGCACTAGTAAAGCATCGTTTGGAAATCAGGAATCTGATATCTGAGAAAGCCTGGGATTTTGTTGCTCTAACTGAAACGTGGCTACCCTAATCGTTCTCCGGCCTTGCAATTGCTATAATAATATGTTACATTATTTGTGTAAATCACCCCACAGCTGCGTTCTATTAAGAAGAAAAATTCAGCAAGTCTACCAACACGACGTGTGCTTTTCACGCTGTTTGTAGAGTTGCTGAATTTCTCTTCTTAACAGAGCGGCGCTGCTGTGTGCCTTCGTTAAAGATTTCAGGTTAATCGCAGCGCCCGTCTGGAGCTGCAATTAACCTGAAAACTTTAACAAAGTCACACAATCACCCCGCAGCCCAGCTCTGTTAAGAAGAGAAGTTCAGCAAGTCTACCAACTCGACGTGTGCTTTTCACGCCGTGTTTGTAGACTTGCTGAATTTCATTTGTTACATAAGCATGGCTGTGGGCATACTGTGTGCTTTTGTTTAAAGTATTCATGTTAATCGCAGCTCCTGACAGCGCTGCAATTAACATGAACACTTAAACAAAAGCACACAGTATGCACCGCAGCCGGGCTCATACATGAAAGAAACACCCGTTGTTCGTGCCGCTCGCTTTTAAAAGCAGCGGCGCGAACGGTCTCGCTTGATGTGCAGTGTGTGCGCGCTCCACACACAGCACTGCGCGCCACAGGTAAAAGAGGTGCGCGGGCGCGCATGCGCGCACCTTATTGGGAACAGTGCTTGTAGATATTATATGCTAAGGGTGAATGGTCAGGAGTAACACTCAGTCAGGATATAAAACATAATACAGTGATTGTGGTTGTCTGTAATAACAAGACTTTATTACTTTTCAATGGAACCCATATTTGCAATCTTATAATAACAACAGATTGAGAAGCAATAAGGATCTAAACCCATGATTTACAGTTTGTCTGTAGCTCCTTGATGCAGATATTTAGGTCACTGTGCTATATTAGAAGGATTGCAACTTACGAACTGGAATCAACAAAAGGATCTAATTGCTGAAAGCAGTAGCGCACTTACCTATCTACATTAAATACCAATCTGTCATCTGCATGTTGCACAATGTGCTTGCAGCAGGCACATTAACCCTCTGTGCTATTTTGTGAGTCAAAACTGCAACTGGACAAAATACAGAACCCTCCCAGAACTGTGCTAACCACTAGAGTTATCTTACTGCTATTATAATCCCCTCAAAATTGCTGGGCACACAAAGATCTCTTCAGCAAGGGTCTTAACCCTATAAAATATTTTAAAATGCAGCCTCTCTGTGGCCAATTAAGTGAGCTAGAACATATTTACTTGTTCTTTGAAGCAGATAAAAAAAAAAAAAAGATAAATTGACTTGCCGACTCTGTTTTTCAAGCGCCACCCCTCGTGATTCAACCCCTTTCCTCTTCCACACCTTGACCCCCAATTTATGGTTTCTGAGTAATTTTTTTTCAATTCAAGCACTGGCTTTAGGCTACTAAAAACAAGCATTGGCATAGCTAATAGGTCTTTCCTTTGGGACCTTATAAGTGTTTAGTTATGCAGCACATTATAAACAGGCTATGCGCCATGGGTGGGACAAAGCGATGCTAGATGCTGGACAGCCTAAAATAAATAAAGCCAGCAAACAGAAAGCAAGCAACTGTGAATTACAAAACATGAAGCCAACTGTAAGTAATGGGCAGAATGCATTCCCAAGCAGTGGCGGCTCGCATAGGGCGTGCTGCGGGGCGGTGGGGCGGGGGTAGTAAACTCGGACATACGACAGAATGGAGGAACGTAATAATTTCCTCCGTTCCGTCGTATGTCCGTACTACCCCCCCACCCTGCCCCTCCCCCGCCCCGCCCACCGCCCCGCAGCACGCCCTATGCGAGCCGCCACTGTTCCCAAGGAGGCTTTTAGAATTAACCCAAGAAGTCCTTCGCAAAGCAGACAGCACAGGCTCCACCTAAAAAGAGGTATAGTGGTTAGAAAAGCATGGTCCCAAAGCTATTAACAAGGTATGTGGTACTAGGCAAATAAAGCAAGTCAAGACAGCAGACAACACCTTTGAAACCACAGTACGACGGGGTTATGTACCCACTGGTAGTCTGTTCTACCCATTCTTAGGAAATGGTTTTAGCATGCTATTGTAACTCAGGATGTTTGTAAGTTAATCTTAAATATATAGGTACATCAAAGAACTGGAGATGGGGAGAAGGCTGATGAGCAAAAGCGGATAAAGTAACTTGCCCAGGACCACTCAATGTTTTCGAGTGGGAACCTGGGATTACAACTCTGGTTTCCATGTTTCACAGTAAACAACTTAATCACTGAAGCGCAACTCCTCCCACACAGGGAATGGTTTCCGTCTCCTCTTTCTTTATTGTTAAGCCTTGGATGGTACTTGTCAAGGAAGACAAAATAAAAAACATTAACTGAACGTGCTCGAAGTTATATTTGGCGAATGGTCGGAGAGCGGCGGGGGAGAGGAGGTGGGTGGTGGACAAAATACTACATTTCTCAGGCACAAATTTAGCGACTGCAGCGCATGTCTAACAAAGAACCTGCTTTTTACAGAGAAGTGACGTTTTTAAGGAGAAGGCATAAAAGTGGGGTTAACATTAAAAAATAGAAAACATGGACAGAAATCAAATGATGAATGTTGTAGAAAAGTGTAGATGTTGGCGATGTATGTACAACTTTTTGAATATGATGAAGCACATCTTTGTAAATGAAAACATTTCCGGGGTTGGGGGCGGGCATTGCTGGACAGCCATCACACTGTGAGACACACGTGTGGAGTACGAGGGATGCACATAATGTCTACTACATGCAGCACTGAGATCAACATACAAGTGTGGCACTCTTAAAAGGTTATTTATGGCAAGTGAAAGAGACGGAGAAGGGTTTTATCGAGGGTCTTGTTTCACTGTTAGCAGTGCGTAATGATCACAAGTATGGTGAGCCCAAAGGTGAGGGATTTATTCGTCTGCCTTGTAAACAATAAAAAGTGCACATCTTTTAATCAGACACGGCACAGTTCAATTGCAACAATACATTTTTTTAAGGGGGTTTGTTAAGGGTTAAGACTGAGTTAAGAAATGAGATAACTAAAGATAACAAGGCAAAAACTGAAGAAAACATATGCCCGCAGCTGATGCGCCGTTACCGTAAGCAGGGCAGGACTGCACTATCTTCACGCCAAGCACCAAGACTGCTGTGTCTTTTTAAGAGAGGGAGACCAACGCCGATATGTGCGTTTTTGGCACTATCAGTACCAACACGCTTGCAGTATAAATCTAAACTGGCTGATTCAGGCAGTGACTATATCTTGTAGTGTAGCTCCTAATTCCCTAATAGGCTCTGCACATTGGAATAATATCCCCTATAGGTTTGACATAGGACTAAGGTCAGTATGTCCCTATTGAGTATATTAAACTTAATTACTTGTGCCAGCTAGCTCAGAGGCCACTAGAAACTCCTTGGATAACAAGAAGGGAGTAGTTTCTGGCAGCCGCAAAACATGACAACTTTGTTTCCCTTTTAGAATCAGAACATGTCCCAGAGTCGTGGAAACAATAGATAACTATTTCACTCAGCTCAATCGTGCATACTTAGTTTTCCTCAAAGTTACACAGAAAGAATAGATGGGCGTTTCAATAAAAGATTTATTGAACAGTCTTGTTTCTCGTGTAAGTAAAGTGTGTAGTTACGATCAGAAGACAGTATGCAAGATAAATAATGTACAGCGAAAGCAGTAGAAATAAATAATACTGCGCTAGCATTATCTTTAGCAGATATTCATTTACATAAATAACACAGACTAAAAATGCGAGTACTCATACGATGCGTTTCTAAACTAGTTCTACCCCAATGTACCTAGCCTAACCTAGGTGTAGGGAGAGGTATGAAGTAGGTGAAGTATTCCTTACTATGGTATACTAAGAGTATGTTAAGCCTAGTATGCCAAGAGAGTCCCTCTAGGTTCTAGTCAGCTCCATACCTTAAGAATGAGAGAGGTAGGAATCTCTTGCCAGACTCGAACTCCAACACCCCGCAAGGGAAGTCAGATCACTGGAAGCTGGACTCTCTGCGTGCAGGGATGACAGGGTCTTCTCAGTGCGTCAGGCCGGGATACGGGCTCCTCTGAAGTCGAGGTCTCCTCTAGTTTACAAGGGCTAGGGAAGGTATATTTATACCTGAGAGGTACCTCACAATGTTAGCATTGACGTGAATCGGACAGCGGAAGACGTCATGAATGAACCCGTAAGGTATAACAGTTCATGCATAATAGATGAGTCCTTGAAGAAATCAATAGTCCTGTGCTAGGGAAATTCCCGAAGCCTAAGGGTCTGTTCTTCAAGAACTCGTTGTGGCGTTAGGGTGGACGGATGTCGGAGACCATGCCTGTATTTGGAGTGCACGGTTTAATGCCTAAATAAGGACTGGGATTTTATGCCTATATAAGGGCAGGGCGAATTGTGCCTATATAAGGACATGATACAGGAAAACGTATATACGGACATCCTAAGAGGAATACAACACCCACTCCACTTTCGTGTGTACGATAATACTAAAATGCTAAACATTTAAAAAATGCTAAACATTAAATGGAGTACCGCATATTGCTAAAATATTTCTTAAAACCATTTAAAAGGCATTTAAAAAACCTATTAGAATGCAAAAAGTACTGTACATTTAAGCATTGCTTTTCATTTCAGGCATATAATTTTAAATAAAATGCAATATGAATGAAAGAAGCAGTAATATTTACATGTGACAAAAAAATGATCGATAAGTTTGTTCAAAATCAAATTCATTTCATGTCATGGAAATTAATGAACATTTTAGACAAACAAGATAACTAAGTGTCTATGGAAGTACCGCGAAGTCTGTACTATAAGGTTAGTTCTACTTCAAGCAGATTGAATTGCCATTTTAGTTCGAAAAATGGAAAAAAGTCCAATTTGGGAAGAGTTCCAAGTTTTTTGAAGTATGAAGGCCAAATTGTTATTGCATCTCTGGAACACTGTAGGCTGAATCAGAGTCAGTTTACGAGTCTGGTGAAAACATGAGATCATCTATTTCTGTAGACAAAATATCGTCCACTGAAGTTGGTGTCAGTTGGAACACCTCGTGTAGTAAATTAATTGCACAGAGATGTGAAGCATCGCTTTCAGCATAGGAGGCCGCAGCAATGTTCGCGTCCGTTGTTACCTGTGTGCCTGTAGATCTTTCTCGTACCTCAGCAGCAGCCGGAAGCGTCTGTGAGATCTCAATGAATGCTGTCATCAGGATTGGTAGCCTCTGGGGACAACACAGAGCATGGGCCGTTATCGGGTCCAGCAGAGTATCGACATCCGTTGGCGTTGCTGATGGAAATGTTAGACAGGTGTCTAACACGCATTCTTCACCGCATAGCAGGCATCGTAGGACAGGTAACATGCAATCTTGCCAGATTGGTCTGAATGACAAGAACCACGTGGTATTCAGATCCCGTAGATGAGTCATGCCCAAAAGCTGTACTATTCGCTCACGGCACTTTCGTTCAAGGAGAGCTTTCTCCATTTCGCTCGGAGTGATGTCTGCGAATAGGCTGGCCATAGCGTAATAGCAGGAAGAGAAATAGAATTCCGGCAACAAGTGCAGGAATTAATGGTATGCCACCAAACACCGAATGTGCAAAGTTTGGGATGATTCCGAGTATTGCCTGGAAAGGTGTTAACAGACCGGAGCAGATGCTCTTAAATACATGTATAATTCCGCTTGTATCTGACATGTTAAAGATACGTCCTATCATTTCCACGAAATGTATAGGGCAGTTTGTACGTATTAAAGTCTGTATCTCAGCCGAAGTCCTTGCGACTTGTAGATCATAGGTTTCTTTGGCCGAGGTCAAAGGCACTGTTTGTTGTAAAAGAATGGCTTTCATTCTGCTTAAAGTATCAAATCTTATAAAAGAGACGTTCAGCGAAGGCCACAAAGGCGACTCCCTGACTGTATTTATTGGGGCAAACAATACTTGCATACAGCAAGTGACCCTGGAGTTGACCGTTACTAGATATGGGATGCCTGGCAACATGCCGCAGCAACTCTGATCATTCAACATGAGGTAACTCCCATTCGAAAGTTGTCCAAACGTTGGATTAATCACAGCAGCTGGTGTACCCTGCTGGTGGCAAGACAAATTTGCCACAGAACCATTGCAAGCCCCGTGTAAAGAAATGTCCTGACATATAAGTGAACCGCTCAGTGCACTTTTAAAGTGTGTACTGCTCAAAAACACTTCACGATCCTCACTCCAACATCTATATGTATATGGTAAATCCCAAGATGTCTTAATGTATTCCTTACCCAACCTTTCATATTTGCCTGCTTGCATTTGTCTGAGGCAATACTGAAACTGAAAAGTAGTCACGGGTAATGTAATTTTGCCATGAATGAGCCATTCTGTAGCTGGTTTTTCTGCCACTGTGAATGGTAATTTTTCCAGTTTTTCAATGCTCAACACTGTATACCTTGCTCCTCTTTGTGCCAGTTCGATCTGTTTATCAGTTAGATTGTATTCTGCAAACAGAGCTGACGTGTTGATAAAATGCCAAGGCACATAGCCCGCACGCAATGATTGCAGCGTCCAGCTTAATAACATAATAGAACGTAATTGAGATTGGCCTTGCTGTAACATCGCCAAATCTTGTTCTAGTATGTCGATAGCAGAGGATACAATGTTGTCCAATGAATATATTCTAGAGGACAAAGTTGTTAACCCATTGTCGACCACAGTGAGTGTTTTCTCTAAATTAATACGATCAAGTTCACGTATTCGTTCTGCGGCCTCCATCTGTGACACTTTCCATGCTTCATTATAGGCAGCATAAATGCCGGCATATATGAAACGTTTTTGATGCGGTTTTCTTGGTCCAAGCAAGAATTCCCTACGGTCTGCGTCTTCTTTAAGTAAGGATAAGTGTTGTTTCACATCCTGTAGTGTAAATTTCTGCAGCCAATAGAGGCATAATTTACCTACACTGTATGTTGTTACTACCCCCGGATGCTGTCTTTGGACGTATCTTGGGTCTGGCCTATGAATAGTAAAGCCCTGAGTTGTATTCAGGAATCTTTCCTGACAGTTGTTCGTGTCTGTGGGCCAGATCAACCATTTTTTCCAATCAGGATTAGATCTGTTGAGTTGTAGTATATTGTCAACTGTCACCGCTGCCTGTGTATTATTATCACTGGCAGGTGTTGGTACAGAAGGTGTTTTCATCTCTTTGATCTTGGCTAGTCCAAGACAAGATGTTTGTTGGATAGTTTCATTCAAAAACATTATTTGTTCAGGGATGATACAGGCTCTAAATAACGCTTCTATCCCCTGTACTTGCCAATCTTTAGTACCCCACACAGTTTTTGTGTCTATTGTGTCTTTCCATAAGTCGAAACCCTGTCTAGACAGTTGGGCAATAAATATTGTAGAGTAAATCTGTTTCATATTAGTTAACATAATTTTCAGTCTTGTTTTGTTTACATTTTTATAGTAAAATGTTTCTGGATCAGATGTATTGTAACCTGAAAAGTATGGAAACTTGTTAGCAAATGTTATTGAACTACCTTGTGGTGGTGTAGGACAATGCTCCCATTGGTTAAACATAAACACATTTCTAGGGTATGCAGATTTATGCAAATAATGATGACCATAGTGGTTATAACAATACAGTTGTTCATAGTCTGATGAACCCTCTAAATATTCATTTTTAGAAAATGCAGCAGATTTTTCTAGGTCAAACATTATGTCATTAACAGTCTCAAAGTCCCAATCATCTGAATAGGTACTGGACGAAATTAGATCACTTAGTGAAATTTTACACAAATGTGGAATGTTCAATTGTTCCGTCGGGCCAAAGATATCAAAATCTGTTTTGTCCCACACTATACCATCCTGTATAGGAATGGCTGTGATGTTCACTGTTGACAAGTCTCTTGCTTCACGATGGGAAGATTTATGAGGTTTCAAAAGTACGTTCACGTCTTTTCCTTCAGTATTCACATGGATGTATCTGCCACTTATAAGCACGCTCACAGTTGTAACCAAAGCTAGCCAGAGCAGGAAAACAAATAGTCCAGATGTAATCCAGAGTTCAATCCATGGAGAAACCAAATAAGTCTTTTTCAGAAAGTGAAGAAAGTCTTGTACTTGCTGCTTGAATTTCAATGATGCTGGCGTCGTTTCAGGTTCACTCGGATCTTCTGAGAACGTATCAAAGTTAATGAAATAGCCAGTAGCAGTTCTATCAATTGTTGGAATTGCATCAGGATTTGTAGAAATCGCTGGAACCAGTTGATCACGTTCTACATTGGTGTAGACAGGTGTATTTGGACGAACTGTTACTTGATTTTCAAGAGGGATGAGTTCAATAGCATTGTTGCTTAGTCCTTCATCTGTTACTGCTGAATTCCCAATTGTTATCAGTCTTTCAGTCTGAACCTCTTGGATAGTAGCGAGAGGAGTGTGTCTGCTACTAGGTCGGAGTCCACGAGGCCTACTATTTAGTATTGGCCACATACTGTGGTTTGATGAGGTCGATGGACATAAATCTTTTCTCCTTTCTTCCAGCAAGGGGCGGCAGAAGTACTGTTCTTGTTCCTTGAACTGCTAGGACAGGTACTGGTTGTCTGTAAGAAGGTCCAAATTCCTTCTTGTCCGCAATCTTTTCTCTGACTAGATCCCCAACTTTTGGAATCCAGACAGGCCTTGCTGGGACCGCCGGTTTTTCCCCAGTGGTGGTTGGCTGCAGGAATACGTTGCTTTGTTTTGATCTCAGTTCATTGAGTTCCTGTAAAACAGCCAAACGATCTTTGATATCAAACGGTTTATTTTCCACCACTGTGCCTACGTCATCGAGATCTGGTACCAACATTCTTGTCCCAAATAGGACCTCATATGGAGTGACCCCCCCTAAAGAACTTCTTGGCAGATTGTTTAATGAGCGTTGGACCCCATAAAGATGTTTGACCCACCCATCACCCGAACCTAATACCCTAGCTGTTATAGACTGCTTTATGTCCCGGTTTTTCCTTTCCACAACCGAATTTCCCTCAGGATGGAATGGAGAGGAGTACCGCAATGCAACACCCAGACTGGCCATGGCTTCTTTGTAAGCCCGAGAGCTAAACGCAGGGCCCTGGTCAGAATGTAGCGTGCCTATTGCGTATGTGCCGATAAAGACTCGCAAATCTTTTATAACAGTTCGAGCGTCAGCCGAGCGCTGAGGCCATATCCATAGGAACCCTGATTCAGTATTTGTGGGATTGCATTTGTCCAGAAGGACGCATGCGCGTAGATATTCTAATGCTGTCTAACAGTGGTGTCTGTACTGGGCAGCTACATTCGTAGCATGGTGTGTGGTGGCTTTCTCACTGTAATTTACAGTCTATGCAGTTATTGATGAAGATGTGGATTTCCGTATTCATCCCAGGCCATCAGTACATCTCTTTTAATGTCAAAATTGTTTTAGAGATCCCTTGATGTGACAGACCCTCCCCCAAATGTGCTTCATAAATTAAAGCTGCTCTACGTTCCGTGTTTGGGATTACCCTATCCCCCACTCCAGGGATTCGAGCAAAAGGAACGCTGTTCGCATCAATTACATAAGAGTACTTGAGTGGAAACTTTTTTGGTAATGCTGCACCACTGCCTTTGCTTGTAGCATTGACAGCCAACATTATCTCACTGTCTATTTTTGTTTTTGAACGTGTGATCGCAGCTACGGAAGCCGTCTGAACAGCCCCCTTTGCGGCTTCGTCAGCCAATGAATTCTCTGCAACGTGAACGCCATCACGTTGATGACTCAGTGTGTGGATCACGTGAGCCTTTGGTAGTTCGTTTTTCAACTGAACTACTTATTCCCAAAGCGTTTTATGCTTTATTGTGCCACCTTTCGCATCTTTGAATCCATTTTCAAGCCAGTTTTGTATATATTCATTATACGACTGAACACAGTAAAAGGAATCGCACACTATTAGTGTGGGGAATTCTCGATCTGTACTTTCAAGTGCCAGTTTGAATGCTTGTAGTTCAGCTCGCTGAGCTGTACAATCCTCTAGAGATTGAGTTTTTGTGACCATAGGTCTGAAGATGCCATCTCGCATGTGACCTTTAACGATTGCACACGCTGCACTGTAAGCTTGCTTACCCCCTGTTGCGGGTTGTGCGGATCCGTCAGTGTAAATTATGAATTCGTACTGATCGAGAGGCAGAATTTCAGTTGGCAGAGGACATTCTTGTTCATATTGCAGGAATGCTTGTGTTTTTAAATCGGGATCAAAAACATATTCAACATCTGTTGCAGCAAGAGAATTAACCCACTGTATCCATCTTGGATGTAATGCTTTAGCATTTGGAATGCTTGCTTTTGTGACCGCTTCTAAAGCCGGTACTGGGGTTACAACAATAATGCGTTTCCCTTGGGCTAGGGCTCTTTCATTTGCTACAGCGGTTTGAACTGCTGTCAGAATTTTTTCAGTTGAAGTGAAGCGCATTTCCGCTTGTGTGTACAAATGAGATTTGTATGCGATTGGTATTTTTTCACCCTCATTGAAGGTTAAGTAGGTGAATCCGCATTGACCAGAAATTATTCGGATCACCAGGTTGCGTTGACTTACGCGTGTTTGTAAGTGATTTGTTGCTAACATGTTGGCCTGTAGTGAACGCAAGATTTCTGTGTGTTCTTGTGTCCAATTCTTGATTGAAAAATCAGGTTTGATTAATGCGTAGAGAGGTTTGACCCTTTCTGCGTAATTTAGAATGTATGTTCTTCCAAAATTTAGGAAACCCAGGATGAATTGTACGTTTTTATGCGTCTTTGGAGGTTGGAGCAGCGCACATTTTTCTAAAAAGTTAGCTGCCAAGCTCTTGCCTTCACTTGAAAGCTCATATCCTAAAAATAGGACATTGAGATGGGCAATTCTGGACTTTTTAAAGTTGAATTTGTAGCCCTCAGAGGCGAAGCCCAATATAATGGTGCTCACCCTGTTCAAGTGTTTGTCCAGGTCATCGTCTGTCAGATATATGTCATCGACATAGGACAATGCCTCATTGTCATAAATTTGTAGTAACTCCGTTACCCTCTCTGAGAATAAACCTGGGCTGTTCTTGAACCCTTGTGGGAGTCGACAAAATTGACGCTGTGTCCCCATTATGGAGAAAGCTGTTAAGTACCTGCTTTCAGGTGCTATGTTTTGACAAAAGAAACCATTTGAGATGTCTAATGTGGTTTTATATTTTTTACGCACAATGTTATTCATTAATGCTGTGCTATGTGTATTTTGCACTGCAAATGTTTTACAACAAGTGTTTAAGTGTCTGTAATCCAAAACTAGACGATATGTATTGTCTGGTTTGGAGACAGGAAACAAAGGATTGTTCATTGAGGAGGTGCATGTTTCAATCACCCCTTGGTATTCAAGTTGATCTAAGATCTCCCTGACCTGTTTTTTAGCTTCTTGCTTTATTGGGTACTGCCTTTGTGCAGTTGGTTCATGTTTCAAATGTATTTTATGGTGAGGTGAGTCCTCATCCCATCCTACATGATTTTTATATAATGCTGGGGCCTGGGCTACTGCCCATTTCCTGGCATATGTATATTTTTGATGAATTGGAATATGGTTGGAGAAGGCGGGCATAATAATGTCCTCGCCGTGTGGGCACTCCCTGACAAATTGTGGTGGCCAGTCTTTTTCCGCTAAAAGTATGTCATAGCCCCTTGATAGTCTTTCCCAAAAAAGTGCTTTCACCTGCCTAGGTATGTCTCCCTCCATTCGGAGTGTTATTTCATATAACCTTTGTGGAGTACTAACCCTGGTGTCCACAGTCTCAACTGTAATGTACTCATTCAAGTCCACTATCTCCAGAAGTTCCTTCAGGTTCTGGCGAGCTATTGTGACTTCTGCTGCACTGTCCAGCATTGTCTGAGCCCATTCTCCGTTCTTGAGTTGTGTTCTCAGTATTCTCGGCATGTCTGATCTTCAGACCTGCTACTTTCTTTTGGAGAATTGAGGTTTTGTTTTATTTTTTGGAGCGTGTTTTTCTTCTTTGGATTTCACGCGTTCTTCTCTATGTTCTGATCGTCCTCTTCTTTCCGAAGTCTGTGATGAGATCTGAAAGGGACGAGAGGAACGTGTATCAGTATCTTGATACCTGTCAGGTTTTCTCAAATTATCCCTATTCCTGAGGTTATACCTCCTTTCAGAGGGCTCCTTTTGAGGAGACCTACCTCGGGATTGAGAACGTTTTCGTTTGAATTTTGTTTATTAGTATCCCACTTCTTTTTAGAAGATGTAGGAGTTTATTTAATAGAGTCCTTCTCAGGACTTTCAGATAGTTTTGGTTTCACTGGTCTTCCACCCAAACTATCTCTGCCTAATTCTGCATAAGATTGTGCTATAATTCTGGGTAGCTCTGTCTGATGTTCTGTAACATCGAATTCCCTTAATTTTTGGCGGATCGCCACTGCTGCTGCCTCCCCTTTAATATTAGATAATATTATTGTTGAGACCTGGTCGAAATTTTTCAGTAATTTCATACCTAAATTTAGAGCAGGCTCTGCCCCGTATTCATTTTGAATTTGTTTCAGGACATCTGGTATTACCGCAATTGATGGAATACCATGTCTTTTAGTATAGATGGCAGCAAAGACTGAGCCCCAAGTGGTACAGTCTTCCAGTTGTGGTGTGATCCCCATCGGTAAACTGATTGTTAGGATTCTGTGTTTCTCATACGGGCTAGTATTTGGAAATACTGCTTCGATTTGAGTAATTTTTTGAGCTATCCAGAATGGAATTTGCTCACGTTTTATGGGCATTTTACCCATGACTGCGTATAGAGTCTGTGGTGTAATTATTAGTGTAGTCCCCTGTTGAGGAGTGTGATTTGGAAGTGTCAATGGTGGTTGGACTGTGAAAGTCCTCATGACATATTGGACCAATTGTCTGTAGATTTTTATTAATTCTTGTAGTTGAACAAGTAGTTCTTCGTCTGACATTTCTTCAATGTCAGGATGAGGTGTGTAGCCGGCTAGAATCGGCCATGTTGCTCCTGGTCTACCTGGTGGACCGAGCCTGGTAATGTTTTTGTGATGTTTTAGGGCGCCTTTAAACCAGAGCTGATGCTCCTGGTATGTTAGTGGAATTTCAATATCCTCGAAAGGAATATATTCCTCTGGTGGATCATCTTCTTTGTAGAAGTGAAACATGTGTGTTACTGAATTTGATTCAGGAAATATTACCCATGAATAGAATACCTCTGTCTGAAAGGATTCGTGTGCCTCTATCACGAAAACTGCTCTACCGCCTCTTGGTGGTAGGCCGTGTTTTATGAGTTTTAGAGTGATGGCTCTTTTTAAGTTTGGATGGATGTCTATAACACCCTCCTCGGTTTCATTTAAACCTGTAATGTTAAAAACTGCTGCTTGGGCTGGATCAGCCGCAGCTCCACTGTTTTCGGTGTCATTGTCCCCGCGTGTGGACATTTGTTTTAGAAAAATGTAGAACAAGTTTCAAGGAAACAAAGATAAGGTGCACAATATTTTGGAACACTGTATCCTTCAACGTTGAGCAAACCAGACAGCTAATATATAGGGTGTTTCCCTAAGTAGCTGTGGTGGATACTTAACCCTGCCCACTCCAGACGTCTTTTGGTGTATATGGGTAGGGGTCTCTGAGAGAAAAAGGCACGGCTGAGTTACTCAGTATCTAACGTTAAATTACCGCCTTACCAAACGTTGGGCGCCATGTAGTGTAGCTCCTATTTCCCTAATAGGCTCTGCGCATTGGAATAATATCCCCTATAGGTTTGACATAGGACTACGGTCAGTATGTCCCTATCGAGTATATTAAACTTAATTACTTGTGCCAGCTAGCTCAGAGGCCACTAGAAACTCCTTGTATAACAAGAAGGGAGTAGTTTCTGGCAGCCGCAAAACATGACAACTTTGTTTCCCTTTTAGAATCAGAACATGTCCCAGAGTCGTGGAAACAATAGATAACTATTTCACTCAGCTCAATCGTGCATACTTAGTTTTCCTCAAAGTTACACAGAAAGAATAGACGGGCGTTTCAATAAAAGATTTATTGAACAGTCTTGTTTCTCGTGTAAGTAAAGTGTGTAGTTACGATCACAAGACAGTATGCAAGATAAATAATGTACAGCGTAAGCAGTAGAAATAAATAATACTGCGCTAGCATTATCTTTAGCAGATATTCATTTACATAAATAACACAGACTAAAAATGCGAGTACTCATACGATGCGTTTCTAAACTAGTTCTACCCCAATGTGCCTAACCTAGGTGTAGGGAGAGGTATGAAGTAGGTGAAGTATTCCTTACTATGGTATACTAAGAGTATGTTAAGCCTAGTATGCCTAGTATGCCAAGAGTCCCTCTAGGTTCTAGTCAGCTCCATACCTTAAGAATGAGAGAGGTAGGAATCTCTTGCCAGACTCGAACTCCAACACCCCGCAAGGGAAGTCAGATCACTGGAAGCTGGATTCTCTGCGTGCAGGGATGACAGCGTCTTCTCAGTGCGTCAGGCCGGGATACGGGCTCCTCTGAAGTCGAGGTCTCCTCTAGTTTACAAGGGCTAGGGAAGGTATATTTATACCTGAGAGGTACCTCACAATGTTAGCATTGACGTGAATCGGACAGCGGAAGACGTCATGAATGAACCCCTAAGGTATAACGGTTCATGCATAATAGATGAGTCCTTGAAGAAATCAATAGTCCTGTGCTAGGGAAATTCCCGAAGCCTAAGGGTCTGTTCTTCAAGAACTTGTGACGTTAGGGTGGACGGATGTCCGAGACCATGCCTGTATTTGGAGTGCACGGTTTAATGCCTAAATAAGGACTGGGATTTTATGCCTATATAAGGGCAGGGCGAATTGTGCCTATATAAGGACTTGATACAGGAAAACCTATATACGGACTTCCTAAGAGGAATACAACAATCTGTCATGAGAAAAGCAGCCGTCATTATGAGGAAAGGTGAGGGGGAAATAAACAAGCGTTCACACTATTTGTGCCGTTAGCCAACACAGAGAAAGCCAGGAGACGCTGCGTGTGTTTGGCGAGTAAGCGATAAAGACCTGGTACAGCAGCATGGCTATTGTTTCCATATACTAACGGGAGGGTGGGAGGGCTAAAATGGAAAATAAGGCAACTCATAAAGCAGCGCGTGCACACATTCCTACAAAGTTTATTGTGAATTAATTAAAAACTTCCATTGAGATTAACCACTCGTATAAAGAGACCCAGCGCACCCTTCACTCTTACCTCTTAACTTCCTAAAACAACAAGCGGGTGCCGCGCTGATAAAAGAAAGGTGCAGCCACTATGCTGAAAGATGAAGCTTGGGGGCTGTGCGCCTTTCTTTCATCAACACGGCTGCCGCGCTTCATGAAACTTGAATTTAATAAGCGCTTTATCGATATGCACAATGAAAGTGAACATGAGCTGGGCGGAAAATGAATTATCGCAGAGAGGCGCAATCTTAAGTTTCCCCATGTTGGGTATGAGAAGCCAAAACATTTCAGACTTTTACTTACATCCACGTTTTGTCAGTCCTGCTTGTAAAACTAGCGAAAGCACAGCGCGTTGTGTAACCTGACCCACGAGGAATGCAGCTGCCACCCTGAGTGCCGCTGCCCGCTCCTGAGAGCAAAACGCAGTGGGAGTGAACATTAAAAAAGAAGGTGGGACATGCACCCGCCTTTAGCCATTTGCGTGCTTTCATTAGTGAAAGACACACGCAAAAGCCAATCCTATGTGTGGGAGGAGTCAGACCCACACGGAGAAGTTTAGAGTGCTCACAAGAAGCCTCCCATAGGGCAGCGCATGCGCGCTGCGCTAGGATCGACCTAAAGAGGATGGGAAAGAGTATCTGGACAACATAAAGGTAGGCAGCAACCGTAGTTTTGAGAAGAGCTTTGAGAGCTGCTGATGAAAGGCAAAAGATGACAGCGCTACAAAGTGTCTGCAACTCAAGGGTAACAATGGAAGAAGAACATACATTCGATAAAATACACTGTTGCCCATCCTTTCCTCTGCAGTCTTTCCAAATATTGACTGAGGTGTTCCCAGCAGATGCCACAAACACGGTAGATGATGTAACTCTGCTACCAAGAAAGCCTGCCTGAAATACCTGGTAACAGGGGAAGACCTTTTACACACAACCACTCTTGTTCCGAAAGCGTGGGAACAGTGTCACATTGTGACTCGTACTAGAAAATGTATCACAGTTATCATGCAGTCGCCCCAGAAATGCTTGTGCAGACCTTTCAGGTTCCTCAGAGGTCTCAAGTTTCCCATGTCCACGTGTGAGTAGCACATCCAGTCCAGTTTCATGCTATGCATCCTGGGATTTGTAGTCATATTTATTCCATTATAAATTAATGACCACAAGCCCCAGAAAGTGAAGAAAAACCTGACCAGCTACTCTTGTAGGGAACTGGGAATCCGGAGAGCTTTGCTTAGACCTTACATCTCTTACTTTCCCCAGTATGTGCCACTCCCGTCACTTTCACTTCAGTGCTCTTTTGTAAGGGTTTAAAGTGAACATTTAGAGCTGTCAAGAATCTGAAGAAAGTGACCCGATTAGGGCCACCCGGGTCACTCGCAACCACCTCTCAGCCTTCCATACAAATGAAGAGTCGATCAGACAGTAGAGAATACAAACCAAGTATATTTTATTCAGGTACACTCGAGTGGAGTCCAGTCTGACCAGCCTCCTTGGATTGCTGCAGAGGGCCTGACTTCAGCAAGCATGGTGATACAATAAGTACAGTTCAGAACCAATAAAGACACGCCCTGACTGGAAATTTCTAGTTGGTAGCTAGTGATCAGAGGAGATACAGAAGGATGGGTTTCAATCCTGAGACCGGGCACATGCTATCTCAGCGTCAAGGTCACTTCTGCCTGCACCCGCCGCTCTAAGGGTGGAGCAGGCCTATCTAGCGGGAAAGGTATGTACAGACAAAGACAATGTATTCATTAGTACAGCGAAGCTCAACCTTGGAGAAATGAAAACTATTACAGCTGCTTTCAGCTGGGGCAGAGAGTGAGAGAGACAGAAGTTAATTTCGATCATGACTCAAAATGGCGGCTGAAAATAAAATGGTGCCGCAAATGCTAACTTAAGACATACAATGCATGGATAACTCAGCTAAAACATTTTTATTCCAACAGACCCTCCTTTTAGCAGTCGCTAAATCATTTTATTACTACCTAGAAACAGATAACATATTGCAGAAAATGATAGCTACCACTTCAAGCTGATGTGTGCATGGTCAATATTCAAAGATACCTTCATCAATCAACATAATGTCGTTAATATCGTTCATCATCATAATCGTGGCATTAGTGTCATGGAAGGATGTCTTTTGGCCTAGGCGTCAGAGTATTTTACACCATAAGCGCAACAAGCCGGGTGGCAGTGTATGCAAAGGCAACAGGTAAGGATAATGCCAGCAACTGAAGCCAGAAAGATAAGGATCTTCCAACCCCAGGACGTGAACATACCCTAGAACCATCCAAAGAGAGTTCAAGTACCATTTTCTTGGTGTATGTCAGATGAAAGTCTATGCAACTTCTGTATGGCAGCATATACACTGGGGGCGTGGTCAGGAATGTACACACAGCAGCTACTGCCAATAACACAACAGGCCCCTCCCCGATCAGCAAGGATGACGTCTAACACCATCCGATTTTGTAAAGTAACAAGCCTCGTAGCCTAAAGCTCAGCAGTAATATTGGTCAGTATACCTGCTGTTGTATTAATAACCCCTTCCACCACTCTTGTGAGCCTACGAAGCTGGAGGCTATTGGCCATGGGGCCCCAAAAAGGTACAATACCCTTCATGGCATCCTCAAACTGTTGTAAAGTGGTAACTGTCTGATCTATATCTTTCATGTCAATAACCCTTCTGACTCGAAACAAGTGTATACTTCTACGCTGCAGCTGATGACTTTTATGATAGTGGGACGGAGCTATATACACAGGGGGAAGGAGAAAAGAGAGATAACCCCTGCCAGACCATCTCTCCAGGAGCCAGACATAAGCCTGGGATCCACAGACAAAATAGACATTAGGGGGTGGTATTAAGGGTGGACTATCGGTTGTTCTTAATTCATATGTGGAATTACACCTGCTCTCCCCTACTTTTATCCTCCCGGCCCCCTGGACACAGAAGCTAGCTGTTGTGTTGACCACTGACACAGGTATTGGCTTGTCCTCAGTAACATTACGAGCCTGGAAAGACTGGAAGTACTCTGACGTGTTGAACCCTTGAAATTCAGCTATTTCCATTCGAGACCATGTCCTGTTCTTTACACTTTTGTATGCATTCATGCAGGTCCTTAAAAACAATTTACCAAACGCCTCTTGGCCTGTCGGACCACCGGGGGAGGGGCTAGGATGGAAATGCACATTCTGTACCAAAGTGCGAGAATCAGCAGGTGTCCTACCCAGAGTATCGAATTGGGGGTGGGGACGTACCATACTGAGCAATACAAACCAATCCTCGCAACTACTGATGTATGACAGTGGCATAGACAACAAATTATCACTTTTATGAGTCACTGAGTGAAGTAATCCACAAACCCAACATTTAGTTGTATTCGTCACCTCATGAGCCTGATGCAACATTTGTATGAATACATTATCCTTATAAGACTTTCGATGCTCCCCTGGGGGCCAAAGTGACAAAAATGTGTTCAGGAGGAATCGGTGTTGTACCAACCAAGTAATGCACAGGATACTTCTCATCCAGGAACCAGGATATCCCTAATACAATTATTAGTGTGATCGCAACTATTAACACAAAAACTATTTTACTTTTCGTGGGCCAACCTCGCACTGGGCGCGGAGGTGCAAACTGCTGTTCTTCCTCCCTAAGAGGCAGACCAAACGTATACATTATGAAGCAAGGGAAAGGGAAAGCAATAAAACTGATGGCAAGGGACAAGTGTTCCCAGTGTCCGTCTGAGCCTCACTGGTAGACTCCTATTGTTCATCAACGTTGGCGCTCTTGAGCACCGGCGGTGACGCTGCTCAGTCCTAGCTCGCGATGAATCCCACATCGTCCAGGATAGTGTACCCCCCCCCTTCCAGGGGAGCACATTTGATTTATCCTGTCCAATGTCAGAACAATGCACCAATCTCACCTCACCCTAAACAAACACCGCTGGTACTACTGACAAGTACACCCTGACTTGCGCAGTCCGTCCCTAGCTAATCTGACTTCTCCTTTGGTGCACTGTTCCTCCGGCGGGGGCGCAAATTGTAACTAGTGACTCCAGGCACAGAAGGGTGGGTGAAAAGGGGGTCAGACACAGAGGGGTCAGTGGAAAGGGACTCAGGCACTGAGGGGTCAGTGGCAGTGGAAAGGGGCTCCTTAATTGCTTTGATCTCCGGGGGGACTGCCGCATTTAGTACTTCATTATTTTCGGCCTCCGTTTGGGTCCACGTGAGCTTGGCATCAGAAAAAGAGATAAATCGTGGAACTTTCTCACACTCCAAGTCCCCAATACCATCCCTCATCCATTGATCATAGGGCAAAGGCAGGGGTACTCTGCGGCAGTGGTGCGAATGGATCCAGTTCTTTCGGCCGGTGACCTTTACGGCTGTGCGGGTGGCAAGGAGGACCTGGACAGGTCCCTTCCAGCGGGGCTTCAAACTCTTTCTCCGCTGGAAATTTTTCACCAAGATGAAGTCACCGGGCCGAATATCATGTCCTGGCCCCTCAGGTATAGGTGGCAGGGAGTCATGGATCTGTTGGTGAATAGAACGCAGACTTTTAGTTAACTCACACAGGTAGTCTATCAGCAAAGGATACTCTATTTCCGAAAACGTACGAGGCCGCAGGATGCCCCAGACATTTGCCGGGCGCCCGAACATGACCTCGTAAGGTGACAATCCTGTCCTGGAGTGTGCCGTTGCTCTGGTGGACAAAAGGGCTAATGGTAAAGCGTCTGGTCAATGCAACCCTGTGGTCTCCTGAATCTTTGCCATTTTCGGTTTGAGAGTACCATTGTACTTCTCAACCAATCCGGCTGACTGGGGGTGATTCGCAGCATGAAACTTCTGTCTAATGTGTAGTCCCTCGCAAACTAGCTGAATAACCTTGGCATTAAAATGACTTCAGTTATCACTCCAGATCAAACGGGGCAAGCCAAAGCGAGGAAAGAACTCCTTCAGGAGTATCTTTGCAGTCGCAATGGCTGTATTCTCTTTAGTGGGGTAAGCCTCAACCCATTTACTGAACGCACAGACAACCACTAGCACATACTTTAAATTATTGACCCTGCCCATTTCGATGAAGTCCATTTGAAGGACCTCAAAAGGGAAAGTGGGAGGTGCAAAATTACCGGGTGGTGTAGGGGTACCTCTGCCAGGATTGTGTATCATGCACACCATACAGTATTTTACTAAATGGGCAGCTGTCTTGCAGATGTTGTCATTCTGCCATACGGGGTCTAACAACTTGCAAATACCCTTAGCACTGATATGAGCTGGGCCATGGGCCATTGTCACTACAGGAAGAACATATGCATCTGGCAACATCCATCTTTGCTTTCCTGACTTGTCAATCCAACATCCTTCATCATTCAAATTTGCTGTACTTTTTTGCCACACCGCTAATTCCTCCGCCGTGGGCTCACTCTGGATCTCCCTCACATTTTCTAGTGTATCCTCAAACATGGAGTACTCGGGCACCCACCTAGCTGGACATGCTACAAACATTCTCTTCATTTTAGTGCGGGCTGTTTCCTTAGCTATCTGATCTGCAAAAGCGTTCCCCTCACCCACCTTGTCAGTAACCTTTTTATGAGCGCTGCACTTCACAATCGCCAACTTCTTAGGGAGTGTCAAAGCGGACAAAAGCCTATTTATAAGGGGGCCATGCTGAATGCATGTCCCATGGGAAGTAAGAAACCCTCTCTCTGCCCAGAGCTTCCCGAAATTATGGGCGACCCGAAGGCATACTGGCTGTCAGTATAAACATTAACAGCCAGTCCCTCACTCAACTCGCAGGCTCGAATTAGGGCAACTAACTCAGCTAGTTGGGCGGACTGATAGGGAACTTGTGATGTCTCAACTACCGTGTGCAGCGTAGTAATTGCATATGCTGCAGTGGTGGTGCCATCTGGCAATTTGAAACAAGAGCCATCGACATATAGTTCCCCTTGGGGGTCAGATAAGGGAACATCAGTAAGGTCTACCCGTCCCTTCGTCTCTTCCTCCGTCCGAAAAATGCAATCATGTATGACAATCTCCTCATTTTCAGATGGGAGGGGTAGTAACGTGGCTGGATTCAGAGTGGCACAGCGTTTGATCGTAATGTGCTTTTGAAAAAGCGTTAGCTCGCAGCCTGTCAGACGTGCACTGGTGAGGTGCTGCGACCTTGTCTTATTCAAAAGTGTATCAACAGCATGGGGTACCATGACTGTGAGGTCGGTATCAAGTACGAGTCCTGCCGATTGTCGTATTGAGACAGCCGCAACCGCTCTTAGACAGCTCAGAGACAGGGTCAAGCACAGCAGAGAAATAAGCACACGGCCGTTGCTTATCTCCAAATTTTTGGGTTAGAACAGAAAGCGCACAACCAGCCGTCTTATGTACGTACAGCACGAACGGCTTGGTATAGTTAGGAGTACCAAGCACTGGAGCCGAGCAAAGTGCAACCTTTAAATGCTCAAAAGACTGCTGGCATTCAGGCGTCCAAAGCAGGGGTTCATGCACATCTTTAGTGCTTAGTGCAAGCAGAGGTTTTGTTAGTAGGGAATAGTTTGGGATCCATTGACCCACAATAAGAAGTAATGCCAATAAAAGCGCGCACATCTTTCTGGGTTCGCAGAACAGGCATTTTCACAATGGTACTGATGCGCTCAGGGGTCAATCTCCTACCCTCCTTCGACAGTAGGTGACCTAAATGGATGATCTCCTGTCGACAATACTGGAATTTGGAAAGGGATACCTTATGACCATGGTCAGCTAGATGGAGCAACAATTGAACCGTACTATCTCTACAACCTTGTTCTGTGTCTGACGCGATAAGCAGGTCATCAACATATTGGAGTAATACATTACCTGAGGGGAGCGACAGGGAATCCAGCTGACTTTTCAATGCCTGACTATAGATACTCTGACTCTCAGTATAGACTTGAGGAGCTCAACAGAATCTAAAACTTCTACCAGCTAGGGTGAACCCGAACAGATACCTGCTGTCAGGATGAATGGGGATGCTGAAGAAGGCATTTGTCAATGACAGAAAAGAATTTAGCAGAAGAAGGAATCATCGTCAAGAGAGTTGTAATGTCGGGGACCACTGGAAACTGGGGATCACTATTTTGTTAACTTCGCGCAAATCAATCACAAAACGATAAACGTCTTCGTGATACGCAGAGGAACCAAAGGTGTCCGTTTAAGAATAGGAAGAATAGGGCTATTACAGACATTCGCAGTCGTCTCCTCAACCACTCCTTTCTCAATCAAATCCTGCACAATTTTTATCAAAGGTCGCTCACCTCCCTGCGGTATCTTATACTGCGGAATACGAGGTAAAATAACACCTTCCTTGACATGAATTGTGACAGGCGATATCTGCAACAAACCCACATCTGTGTCGCCCGTCGCCCACAGCGTGGGTGGCACATCTTTAAACTCAGCAGGGAGAGGCGCATCTTTAGACAGACACTGCGTAGCGCACATAACATTCGGACCCATTGTCATGTAGACACCCTCCGGGGAGCAATATATCGTGGCATGCAATTTCTTCAATAGATCCAGGCCCATCAAATTCTCTCCACAATTAGACGTCAACAGAAACGGCGAATCCACAGTAAAAGGACCAATAGTCAACGCAAGAGGTTTGGAAATGGGGCTCACAACCGGTACACCAGAAAATCCTACTGAAACATTATTATGGCCAGACAGAGCCACCCCAGGGACCAAGGAACGAGAAATAGAACTGTTCGTCGCACCTGTATCCATCAAAAACTCCTTAGTCGAACCATGCACGTCCGCACTAACGTACGGCCCTCTTTGGTCTACAGGTATCAAAACTGGTCCATCACCCTGTCCCCGGCTGTCCTAGCTGTAAGACAGCCCAGTCACCTCATCCGTATCATAGTCATCATGGTAGTACTGTTTGCCCAGAGGGTCGTCAAAGTAGTTCTGATCAGTACGACCCTACGATGTCTCAGCTCTCTGAGCCCTGTCTTGGCCACCATCTCCACGACCCCGTCCACGAGAACCTCGTCCTCTTGGGACCGCCACCTTTTGCAAAAGCACCGGACACTCGCTGCGCCAGTGTCCCTCCTCCTTACAATATGCACACTGATTCGGCCCTACCGACGTAGTATTCCTGCTAGTACGAGGAAGCTGCGGGGCCGGACCACCACGTCCTCTACCATTCCCTCGAGAAGCCTGCTGCAACAACACCTTCGTCTTCAAATCCTTATGCTTTTTCTCCGTCTTTTCCTTATCCTCATTTTCCCTGTGCTCGTAGTACTGCGCCATGTTCAAGATAACAGAAGGAGAAGAGGTGGACCGGGTGCTCTCGGAAGCCTGTAAACGAGTCGCAATCTCGGGGAGTAAGTTTGAAACAAATCTACTGACAAACAAACGCATACCACCTTCAACCGACAAGTCCTGTCCACTATAATCCAGAAACACACTTTCAAACCAAGTGAAAAAATCAGACAAGCTCTCATCTTTCTTCTGACGACAGGCCGATAGCTTGTCCCAATCAATCTTTCGGGGTGGGATAAGGGAATGCATATAAGTGATAATACGGCCGGGCAGAGCAAGTATCTCTGCCTTAGGCTTCTCACCAGGCTTCCTTTCCTGGTCCCATACCTTAATTTGATCCCAGGTACCACCCAATTCGGCAACGTGATCCTGTGTATGTACCTGTCTCCAAATATCAACGGGCACCAACAAACCAAAGAACATTTCAATATCCGCAAGCGTCAACACCGTTGATGAAGCGGCCTCAGTCAATTCTTTGTAATATGCAGTAGGATTTGTCCTAGGGTTAGGTAGCTGAGTTTTAAGGGACAAGACTTCACTCCTTTTCCATGGAGTATAAACCCACTGTTCCTGGAAACGGGCCGCTACCCCTGGTCTAGTAACAACATCATGCTGATCCCGTAGCTCTGGTATTTCAGTATGATATATGGGATGCACTTCTCTCATCGGGTACTGGGACACCAGGGTGGGGCTCTTCTCCAGTAGCCTTCCCCGATAAGCAACCAATGTTGCAACGTTACCAAAGACATGAGCAGGCTCCATATCAGTAACATACACATGATCCCTAATATCGTATATAATCTGCGGTGCTGCACCCTTGAAATGCTGCTCCCAAAGACCGATCAGAGTAGCCGACATGTGCGTAAGGGCATGTTGCTGTACGAAAGGCTCATAATCTTTCATCACACTCCACACATCTTCCACACTGTAAATGGTATTACGAGCCCACTGTGCTGCCTGATCAGCCACCACCTTTTTCTCTGCATCTCCCACATCAGACCGGACCAATGTCCACACCATGCGCTCTTTAAATTTAGTCCACTCTCTATCGTCATGGCCGCGCATCAGTGTCTCACTACTCAGTAATGTCGGGGAATGGAGGAACACAGTGGGGGTAACAACAGAGGGAGCAGGCACTAACGTCATTGTCGGCTGCGTCGTGGGTGTAAGGGCTGGAGAGAGAGACGCCGAAGCAATAGGCGTTGCAGGAGTACTAACAGTCACAGTTGCCACAGACGGCGAAGACAAAGAAAGGACAGGAGGTGCCGTGGCCAAGGCAGTCTGATCAGCAGTAACAAAAGCAGAAACAGCAGAGACGGAAGAACCGGGTAGCTGGGCCTGTTGGGGAAGGGCAGGATATATCCTCTGCGGGGCATACGGAGGTGGGGGTCGAGCATCTAGTAGTTCCTCTACAAAAGTGTCATTTTCTTCTCGGGCTACATATGATTTATCAGTATTCAGTCGAAACCTCCTATCTGCACGTTCAATTCCTATCTCCTGCATCTCTCTATCATGCACTACAGCTTTCTGAGTCAATGTTTGCGTCCTCCCCTTCCGGGCCTCTTTCTCTGCTTTCATTCACCTCTGTTTAGCCTCTTTTTGCCATGTTCTGAGGGAATCAAACATCGACTGCCTACTCCGTTTCGCAAACAACTTCTCCTGTAAAAAACTAATTTTTTGTTCATCAAAGGTGCCCGTCAAAGGCCACTGTAACTCGGCATTGTCCCTCGTATATTGGTGCCATAACATACTAAACATAATAGGGCCAATGCCATGTTTTACATACATTTCAAAATTCGGAGTGCCTTCCGGAGGCGATGGCTGACTTTCTTCCAGTCGAGCATCAGCAGAACAACAACGACAACAGGAAACCCAAAATTTACTACTCCCGGGCATTTTCAAAAATATACCAAATTCGTTATGTTGCCCGGCAAAGTGTTCACAGACACTTTGTGCCAAAAGCGGTCCTCAAAACGGCACCAAATCCAAAGGCGGTCCTCAAACCGCACCAAATTTAAACCAAAATGGTACCATATTCACAAAGAACCAAAACAAACTCACCTGGTGCACACAGGTCAAACGAATTTATTCTCCACTGCCGACTCTTCGGACCAAACGGTCAGATCCAAGGGTTTCGCTGTTCAGGATCCCAGCCGGGATGACCGCTGGGCGGGGCACCGACCGGTCAGACAGACGGGGCCGCTGCAAGTTCAGGACTCTCTCATGCAGGGATCCCTGGTCCGCCCGTCCGACCCGACGTGGCCCCGACTTCCTCACCCATCCACGAGGGTGGGTCTCCGATGGTTTCCCTGTTCGGGCGCCAACTGAAGAAAGCGACCCGATTTGGGCCACCCGGGTCACTCGCGACCACCTCTCAACCTTCCATACAAATGAAGAGTCGGTCAGACAGTAGAGAATACAAACCAAGTACATTTTATTCAGGTACACTCGAGTGGAGTCCAGTCTGACCAGCCTCCTGGGATTGCTGCAGAGGGACTGACTTCAGCAAGCATGGTAATACAATAAGTACAGTTCAGAACCAATAAAGACAAGCCCTGACTGGAAATTTCCAGTTGGTAGCTAGTGAACAGAGGAGATACAGAAGGATGGGTTTCAATCCTGAGACCGGGCACATGCTATCTCAGCGTCGGGATCGCTTCTTCCTGCACCAGCCGCTCTAAGGGTGGGAGCAGGCCTATCTAGTGGGAAAGGTATGTACAGACAAAGACAGTGTATTCATTAGTACAGCGAAGCTCAACCTTGGAGAAATGAAAACTAATGCAGCTGCTTTCAGCTGGGGCAGAGAATGAGAGAGACAGAAGTTAATTTCGATCATGACTCAAAATGGCGGCTGAAAATAAAATGGTGCCGCGAATGCTAACTTAAGACATACAATGCATGGATAACTCAGCTAAAACATTTTTATTCCAACAAGTCCCAAGTCCATGGATGGGAAGGATTGTCAAGTCAACATTTTTCTTTTGCATTCTGTTTTTTGTAGTCCTGATTTTATAAAGGCATAAACTGGACTTCAAATCCCAGAATGTAAAGAAAAATCCTGGACTGGATGTACTACTCATGCATGGAACTGGGGATTTTGAGATCTCAGCAGTTTTATTTTTTTGCAGCGCCCGTCTCCCTCTCTTCCAGGGTTTTTCTGCCAGCTCACGCCACAAATGTGCAAGTTTTGTTAGTGAGCCTGCTCCCCAGACCCTTGCACACCTTTACTGCTCACACTGACTGATTGCTGACAACATAATACTCTCTCCAGAAGCTAAACGCATGAAAAATGAAGTTCTGAGAGCTTTTGGGTTTCCCAGGCCGTGCTTGACAAGCCTATACAGTTTATTATTTGCATTCTGGAAGTTGTAGTCCCATAATAAAATGAGGACTACAGGTCCCAGAATGCAAAGAAAAACCAGGACTGGACTAGGCACTCGCCCAATGGACCTTGGAAACTTCAGAGCTATGCAGCCTTCAGCCTAGCCATTTCTCTCAGTCTCTTTGATATCATAGTCAAAATATACTGCAGCCTGTGCTTGAAAGGGTGAAAATTGCTAAATGTTTTTAATTGTTCTCAGATAAAAAGAAACCCTGCCTGAACCACCTTTTACACTTGGATTTTAAATGACAACTTCTAGTCCATTGAGAAAAACTGGTTTTTATGTCTGGCCTTTGAGACAGCTTTAGCTGTCCTACAAGACTATGATTTTAAAAAACAAAATTATACATAATATTCATACAAATAGGGACTATTGGTCAATGGGCTTCATCTTTGTCTGTTAATTCACATATTCTTCCTCATGGGTTCCGCTCTCTATTCTGTTTGCAGGCCTCTATCATTGGGATTTGGGGTAGATTGTCTTCAGACCACCAGGTGAAACTCTGATGAATTTTGTGTTAACATTCTCCCACTCTGCTCACCCAAGACTTCTTGACATTGTTAGTAGGTGGAATCAGGCCACCACGAAACCGGCAAAGATCTCCTGATATTGACGACGTGGCGATTGACCACGCCCATGCCCCTTCTGAGAAAAGCAGAAGTGATCGAATTGAGAGGTAGGGCACGGACTCGGGCACGCCGCCATTATGGCGGTCGCGCCGGTCCCCTGCATCAATGGGAGGCGGGGAGCGCCGCGCACAGTAGTGACGCGGCGCCCCCGGCCTCCTCTGGGGTCCACTGGTGATTGGCTGGTGGCCCGCGTAAACCAGAAGCAAGCCGGTCGGGACCGGTTTGCCCTCTCCATTAGGGTATAAGAGGCTGGGGGAGCGGAGAGGACGGCCTCTCTTTCGCCGCCCCCCAGCCTGAGGGAACCTCGCACGATGGGTCCGGGCCTCCGGCGGAGGCCCTTACTATTCTTTTTCTGCTTTCTTTTTCCTGCAGAGTCCGGCGGATCCCCCGGCCTGAAGAAGTGAAAGTCGCTGGCGGCAAAGGAGTTGTGCACCCCACTGTTGCGGGCGAGGAATTGCGGCCGCTGCTGCTCGCTGTCGGTGAGCAGACTTCGGGGGACGGGCTCCTGCGGAGCCGCATCGCGTGCAGCAGGAGCGGCACATCTGAGCATCGGATCCGACGCGCACCACGTGTGACCTGAGTGTGCTACGGTCACCATGCCTGCCATCGGAGTTCACCCAGAGTCGAATTGGAGGATTCGTGTGCCCAGGGATGGTCGCCCTGCTCTGCCCCTGAAGGGTGAGTGTAGGTGCCCTTGCGCAGGGCATAGAGAAGGAATCAGAATGCGAGAGCCTGCATGGTAGAGGGCCCGAGGGCATGTGACGTGAAAAATGATGTTGGCTTGTACGCGGGTACATCTGGTTTTGCTATGCGTTACACAGTCTGTGGTGTGTGAGGAAAGTTGGGCATTGTGCATGTCGAGGGCGCATGCAGTGTCGGCATTGCGGTCAGGTCCCTTTGCCAGATAACTCACGGGTGATGCTGGTCATTCGTGCTGTGGCGGCGGTTGCCGGCAGCTGATCGGGTTTCACCGGTTAGTGAGTGGGGGCTGGGAGGCACGCAGTGCAGGGCAATAAATGCGACGCGCGATTGCATCGGAGAAACTTTGCCTACGCACCATGAGCCACAGCATTAGTTGGGTAGGTTGGGGCACCTGCTGGGACAAATATATGCAGCCTAAGGGACGCAAGGGGGACGGTTCTATTAATGGTCCCTGCTATATATTTTATACTATGATGTCTAAGTGCGAAGTAAATACTGATGACGTGGGACATGTCTAATTTGTTACGGCGCCTCCCTTCAAAAAACTTTGTTGATTCTGGTAAATTACATAACCACAATATTTGAACGCTTGGTCTGTTTGGACAGTGCTTCAAATTCAATTCAAGGACAAGTCAAGACAGCAGGGGCGGCAGCTGTTACATCAACTTTTTTCCGTAACAACGACGTAAACGGTGCGCTTTTGCACAGGCACGTTCATGGGGGTTGCCTAAAGCACTCCGTTTTCTCTAAATGCACTGTGTGGTCATTAAATGTGACAATTTTTGGGACAAATCCTGCGCGCCTTTTTATTATAGGCATGATCACAGTGTTGTCTACGCCGCACTGGTTTTTTTCGGAAATGCACTGTTTTTGGTTGTTTTCATGTTGCAAAAAACGCTAGGCCGGGAGAACCGTGGTAGGTTATTGAGTCGGTATTTAAAGGGCTCCAAGGGTTAGTGTTTGGGGGCGGTTGGCCACGAATCTGGGGAACTGGGTATCTTGGCAATGACGCTGAACACACCTGATGCTGGGCAACGCACTTAAGCTCCCTTGCGAATATGAGGGTGTCCTCATGTAATGCAACTGGTGCTATGCTAAGCGCTCTCAACATAATGTCTTATTGTAAGGTTAATTTTAAAAGCCCAGTTTTGGGTCAGCTAGCCATCGCAGACTGAAGTCCATTCATGCTTAATGTAAACTTGGGCCGGATCACATGATCTGCGCAGAAACGCACAGTGTATATTCGGTCTGCTACCTGTTACTGTCAATGTTTGTTCTGCGAACATATCCTTGCTAAAAGCGCATTCAGACTTTTTTGCCATGAAATAGCATCACATATATCGGAGCCTAAGTTGCTATATAAGGTCGCCAGTGATTTAGGACAGCCTGTCTAGCTCGCTCAGATTCTGATTTCCATCTTGTGGTGTTAGTTACTCTTGGCGTTACGATTAGCGTGAGAGTGTGTCTGGTGAATCAAAGTGCAGTGCGAGGTATTCAATGTTACGCAGCCCTGGTGGTTTTTTACCGCTGGTATTTTAAGTGTGCCAGCCGGGGGTCTTTTCGTGCAAATGTTTGGGCGTGACAAGCTGTTTAGAATTAAACACTGGCAGTCTGGCGGCAGAAGCCACCAGAAACGGACAAACTATGTATGTGTCTAGGTTGGAACATGACTGACCTACTGTTGGCCGCTGTGGAAATGAGGGATAATAGTGTTGAGCGTCTTCCTTTCAGCACTGTTTAGAGTGCTGCACGCTGCTGGGGGCGCTCAGTGCAGAGAGAAAATGAGGGATAATAGTGTCGAGCATCTTCCTTTCAGCACTGTTTAGAGTGCTGCACGCTGCTGGGGGCGCTCAGTGCAGAGCGCGGCTCAGTTCAGGGCACTCTTTTGACGGTTTGCATCTAAATCTTGCAAGTAAAGGCAAGCATTGTCAACTCTGGGGGGGGGCATGTGTTAAGGTTTCACGGAGACTCGTGCACAAATGAGTGACCACGGGCTTTCCAAGATTGATTACAAGTCAACATCCAGCAAGTTTAAGGTCACAGATAAACGGGGCCTATCACGTGTCCTTTTTTGCCCTCTAAAAAGGTAAACAATCAATCAGCAGGGCCCACTGCTGTTACCCAGCATGATTTAAGGGCATGTGCTCTGTTCTTTGTTCTCGCACCTCCCTTCACCTCTAGGTGCTGAAACACGCGTTAAGAGTGCCGCCTTTTTTCCTTAACTGTTGGCTGGCCTGCCAGTTAAAAATGAATTGTGTTCACTTCTGAGAAACTTTACAGCTATTTGGCCAGCTTACGCAGTACTACAGGGGGTGCGCCGGGGATCAGCATGGCCGCAGTAGAGGTCGGATTATAACCATTGAGTGCACTATCGTTTTGCTAAGACTTTGCTTTGAGGGGTCCACGAAAACGTACACTGCCCCTAACATGGGGGATGCGGGTTAGGTGCTCACAATGTCTCTGGAGGCTACGCCAGGAGTCGGGACAATGTATCGCCTGATGGCCTGCTGGGGTCACTGTTGGGCACAAATACGGGGGCCTGTCCCGTCTCACGGTTGCTAAGATGGGGGGGCAGTTAGGTGGAAGGGGCCCGCTACCGGGATCTGGGCATATCAGTAGGGCGGCTATATGGAGGACGCAACATAAGCACATGAACTGCAGGGTAACGTCCCATCCTCCAGTTACCTTCGTTATAGCTGCACACAGGCTTATCACACTGTAGCTAGCTCTTGGGGTTACACCACCGGATATGAGTATCGCCTGCTTTTCGCTGTTATTAGCCTTCTTTGTGCGAATAGGACTTGAGTTGCGGTGGGTGTGGGTTGTAAGGGGGGTACAGTCTCATCATGTAGTCAATGGGGCTGGCATGTGAACTTTATCTCTTATACAAAAGCTAGGAGCACTAATCCTCTGTGTTTTATGTTCCTTTATGTATGGCCGGATCCACGACTGTGATACCTGGGAGGTGATCCACACCGCAATGACGGCAAGATACCTGGGAGGTGATCCACACCGCAATGACGGCAAGACGTGGACAAGAAGTGTGACCGGAAGATCCGGGACGGGTGTGGCAAGCGGAGGCATCAAGTGTGATGAGCGATCAAGAGAAGGGCTCAGAGGTGCCAGCATGCATGGGTGAGATGCTGCGGCCCATACACTGTCTTGGTTGGGTATAGATATAGACAACCAGAATTTGCCGTCAGTAGGGGTATTTCGCAGTCCGCAACGTTACAAGTGTATATGTCTTGCCAGCATGACCTAACTCAGGGGCAACAGACAGATGCAACGCCTCAGCACCCCCTGTTTTTGAAATGGTATTCTGCTATTGGGCAATATCTTACGGCGCTTGTGCACTCAGGTGCCATCTTAGCGGGTACTGCGCGGCATTGGGTTGCTCCGTAGTATGGGGTTTTTTCCCGCTGAAGGGCTGGGAAGCAAGGAAGCAAGCAGGTAGTAGTAGGGGGAGAGGTTCATTCGGAGCCTATCCCAGAACCTAGTGGCCAGGCGTGTGTTTTTACATTCCTTGGCTATGTTTATGGGAGTTCTTGGGGCCTGTGGGGCACTCCCTGTGTAGTCTTCCAATTTTTCAATTACCGGGATCAGCCGGCTATTCCGGTATGGCACCAACCCTGTTGAGGTGGGTGCAGTTACAGTAGCAAAGTGTCTCATGTCTGGTGCATCGTGTCTGTCTGGCGCATCGTGTCTCTATCAATGGAGGCCATTTATTGGCTCCCAGATCGTAGGATAAATCTCCTCTTCGTTCAGCCCAAGTTTAAGGGGACGGGTGTACAGCTGGTACAGAAGTCCCTTGAGGTAGCCTGCCCTGCCAGGAAACAAGCAGTATGCCTGGCACTAGTATTCGTTCAAGGCACCCTGAGCAGGTTCTGGAACATAGTTGTTACTAGAGCATCGGCCACCGTGGATAGGGTACGTGATGATGTCACCCCCCCTTTGGGGGATGTTTTCGGCGATGGGCTGCCTTGGGCAGGGCACAGGTCAGGTATAACAGAGTTATTTCTGCGTACGGAGGGTGGCATGTGCCAGGCAATATTAGGTACCAGCCAGTAGGGGAAGTAAGGGCAGTGGCTCCGACGTAATCTGCAAGGCTCCCGGGGCAGCAATTTTTTGCTAATTCAGCCATTTCAGGCTCGGTCTCCCCTCGACATCAGCGCCAGTGTACCTCCAAGTATTTGTGGACCTTATTGTGGAGTGGTCTTGCGCAGGGCGACCTGTTCCCTAGAAACGTCTTGGGTTACACATGCTGTACAGCACCCGGAACAGCGGTTGGGTTAGGTTATACCAAGTAAATTTGGGCAAGCCCTCCTGCCAGTGATGAGGAGGACTATTTCCGCATAAAGCGAGTCGGCACAGTAGGTGCATAGTTTAAGGCTCACTGGGCCTGGCGTTGTAAGCGAGGATGAGGTCTAATGTGCTGCGGGGGATGCCTAGGAAGGCTTTTGCCAATGGCAGGATCAGATACATACACCGCTCTAGACGGGGTAAGGAAGTATTTCTGAAAGCCTATGGGCACGGTTCAATAGGGCAAGGAGCGCAGCATGACCTTTCTAGAAGTCGGAAGGGGGAGGCCAGGTAGTCGGTCAACTATACTGGCCTGTGGCGGTAAGGTCCTGATTGGTGAGCATAGTTTTCGGTCCTGCTGGCATAACCATGGTCAAAATGGGGACGCCCGAGGGGGAGACAGAGAGTCTCTCATGGAACTCCAGGGGCAGTTACAGCCGGTAGGCTGGAAGGGTGCGGGGGTAGGGAGGTCACGCTTCCATTTAGGCTGGTTGGCCAATCCCCGCATGCGCATGCGCTCAAGGGCGCAAGGACGCACAACTGCAGCGGCCCCCTTTTATGGAGTTGAATCTTTAAGGGCGTAGGGGGGGCCCGGTGGAGGTATCCATCCTGTAAGCTGGACCCCCTGCGCAAGGTCACTCCGGTTGGAGGTTGGGACCTAGCTTGATCTTGACCTAGGGCCGACAGTCATTGACCTTGCCGTAGGCTCTAACAGGGATACGCAGAAAGAGAATATCTTCATTGCTTAGCTTATGATAGGAACGTATATGTATTAGAAGCATGTTAAGGTTAGCCAATTGACAGCTTGTACCTATCAATGTATTGGACTTTCTGCGTATAGCGTGCATAATGTAAGTAATAATACATTTTAATGTTTGCTTAATTTTATGTAATAAAAATACGGCCGGGGTTTACGACCCCTAATCCAAAGCAGTGTGGTGCTTGAATTGTTTGCCTTGGGGGTAAAAGGGGGGGGTGAGCCCCAGGGGAGCCGGGAGGGTGCCCACCCCCAAGGGTTGAGGGTGAAGAGGAGGGGGACTTTAGGCAAGTACCAGGCCAAATTGAGAGGCAGGGCACGGACTCGGGCACGCCGCCATTATGGCGGTCGCGCCGGTCCCCAGCATCAATGGGAGGCGGGGCGCGCCGCGCACAGTAGTGACGCGGCGCCCCCGGCCTCCTCTGGGGTCCACTGGTGATTGGCTGGTGGCCCGCGTGAACCAGAAGCACTTATTAGTGCTTCCGGTTCACGCGCTCGGGAAAACTCGGGCAAGCCGGTCGGGACCGGTTTGCCCTCTCCATTAGGGTATAAGAGGCTGGGGGAGCGGAGAGGACGGCCTCTCTTTCGCCGCCCCCCAGCCTCGGGGAACCTCGCACGATGGGTCCGGGCCTCCGGCGGAGGCCCTAACTATTCTTTTTCCCCACCCACCATCCCCTGAGGCAGACATTTTGGGTGATTTGTATGTTTTCCATTTCAGGAGGAGTACTGTTTAATTGCTACAATTGTCGTAGTGTTGAAATAAAGTGTTTTTCTTAGATAATCTTTGTCAATTTTCAGGAGTACTGTCTATTCGAAGGAATGGTCGTAGTATCAAAATAAGTGTTTTTTCTTATCTAATCTGTTTTCAAATTTCAGGTGTTATAATTTGTCATATTTTGTATGTGTTCCCTTGGTCAGGCGGTAAGGTCATGATTGGTGAGCATAGTTTTCGGTCCTGCGGGCATAACCATGGTCAAAATGGGGACGTCCGAGGGGGAGACAGAGAGTCTCTCATGGAACTCCAGGGGCAGTTACAGCCGGTAGGCTGGAAGGGTGCGGGGGGTAGGGAGGTCACGCTTCCATTTAGGCTGGTTGGCCAATCCCCGCACGCGCATGCGCTCAAGGGCGCAAGGACGCATAACTGCAGCGGCCCCCTTTTATGGAGTTGAATCTTTAAGGGCGTAGGGGGGGCCCGGTGGAGGTATCCATCCGGTAAGCTGGACCCCCTGCGCAAGGTCACTCCGGTTGGAGGTTGGGACCTAGCTTGATCTTGACCTAGGGCCGCCAGTCATTGACCTTGCCGTAGGCTCTAACAGGGATACGCAGAAAGAGAATATCTTCATTGCTTAGCTTATGATAGGAACGTATATTTATTAGAAGCATGTTAAGGTTAGCCAATTGACAGCTTGTACCTATCAATGTATTGGACTTTCTGCGTATAGGGTGCATAATATAAGTAATAATAAATTTTAATTTTTGCTTAATTTTATGTAATAAAAATACGGCCGGGGTTTACGACCCCTAATCCAAAGCAGTGTGGTGCTTGAATTGTTTGCCTTGGGGGTAAAAGGGGGGGGGGTGAGCCCCAGGGGAGCAGGGAGGGTGCCCACCTCCAAGGGTTGAGGGTGAAGAGGAGGGGGACTTTAGGCAAGTACATGGCCATATCAATTTGAACTGAGAATCCCTCTGGGTACATTCCATTGTTTTATGTCTCATTGAAGACAGGGACAACAATAGGCAAATGATTTTGCCCAACTACGAAAGTAAGACTGCAGCTCGAGGTCCCACTGTACGAGAAAACAAACAGTCCAATATCTTTCTGCTTTTTTTGGCTCTCATTATGAGGTGCATGTGGTACCCTGCTTGTCAGGTGACCCAATGATGTCATGGAATGCCAGGGTTATAAGGGTTCCCTGAAGGGCGGTTGAGCAAGACAGACAAGGGCTGAGTATCTAAGTACATCTGCTCCTGGTGGGTCGTTTATGTGCCTGTTTAATTTACAGTTAACCCTCTCCTAATCTACTGGCGTTGTCTGTGTATTTCTACATGCCGACTTGAATCACAACATGTCCCTTGAGAGTCTAGACCCGAGCTCGGTGCCCACTTCACTGTTAATTAGCCTAGGGCTGCCACACATTGGAGAAGGGCCAGGACTGATTTGCATATGATTAGTTCCTGTTTGTAAAAGTGCCAGCGATTAAATATACCCGTTATAAACAGTGGTAACGGACATTACCATCATCACCATCCAGCACTTGGTTTTCTTTTTGCGCTCTCACCAGGGTGACAGTTTCAGGAGTCGGGCACTCCGGTGTCACACTCTCAGGAAGTGGCACTCTGAAGAAGCTGACACTATACGAGCTCTCATTCTTTGACAATCTCAGAAGTCTGACACTTTTATGTCTGATAGTCCCAGGAGGCTGGCCCTCTTAGGAGGTGGCAAGTTGACGCTTTCGGACGCTGACATTCTTTGGCACTCTCAGGAGTCTGACACTCGTGTGTCTGGCACTCTCGTGAGGCCGGCACTCCAGCACTCTCAGAAGTCTGACATTTTTCTACACTTTCGAGAGCTTGAAACTCACGTGTTTTACACTGCCATGATGCTGACACTCTGACTTTCGCCTGAGGTGGTATTCTTTTAGACAGTCTCGTGGTTCTGATACTGTCGTGTCTACCACTCATGAGGCTGGCGCTCTCAGGAATCTGGCACGCTGACACCCTCAGGAGGCAGACACTCTGACGGTCTCAGGAGTCATACTCTTATCTGTCACAATTTCAGGTGGCTGGAATCAGAATGCTAGCCCTCGCAGAAGGTGGCACTCTGATGTTCTCCAATGCTGACACTTCCAATAGTCTCACGCTTTCATGTGACCGAACTTTTTATGAGGCTGGCGCTCTGACCCTATAAGCAGGCTGTCACTCTCGGGACATAACATTCTGACACGCTAAGAGACGGAAACTTTTTCATACTCTCAGGAGTTTGACACTCTCAGAAGGTGACACTCGGAGGCTAACACTTTTTGACATTGTCAGGAGTCTGACACTCTCATGTGTGTTACACACTCAGGAGGCTGGCACTTTGACAATGTGTGGAGTCTGACAGTCTCAAGTATCAAGCTGACACTCGAGACCTTGCTGACTGGCACTTTCTGAGAGCCGCAGGAGCTTGGAACTCGTGTGTCTGGTCATCTCTGGAGTCTGACAATCTCCTGAATCCGATAGTCTAAAGATCCGGAGGGCGGGTCCGGGGGGTGGGGGGGGGGTGCTTGAGGGTCTGACACTTGCAGGATGGTACCCTCGGGAGACTGGTACTCTATGACACATCTGCCTGACATTCTTGGGAGACTGGCTCTCTCAGGGGGCTCAGAGGGTTGACGCTCGGAAGGTGGCACTCTGACACTCTCTTGAAGGTTGGTTCTCTGAAGAGTCTGACACTCAGACACACTCTAGAGTCTAACGCTCGTTGCCTCTCGCGAGTCTGACATTCTCAGGAAGCTGGCACTCTCAGGAGGCTGAATGTCTTACACTCTCAGGAGTCTGGCACTCTGCCTTTCCTTGGATCCACCCCAAGAGCCTCAGGGATGACCTCATATCCTGCCCCTGTGCACCACGGGAAGGGCAGAGTGCGCCCACAGCTGGTTCTCATTTTCCCGCATATTTGTTGCCTTGGAAGAAAAACAAGCATTGGACGGAGGCGAGCCTGGGCCCAGACGGATACAGAGGCCTTGCGTTCCTGGGTTATTGCCAACATTTGAAGCCTGTCTGGGTGGCCGAGAGTGGGCACCGCGAGCTCGGTGAGCTCCGGCACTCTAGGACCAGAGACCGTGGGCCTGATTCACAAAGGTACACTTACACTCCTGTGTAAGTTTACTATTATTTGATATTCACAAACTACGAGTTTAATTTTACCATTAGTAAAATTAAACTCGTAGTTTGTGACTATTTGTGAATATAAAAAAAATATTAAACTTACTCAAAAGTGCAAGTTTACCTTTGTGAATCAGGCCCTCAGAAAGGAGTCCTAGCAGTAGTTCCCTGTGTGGGACTTTGCACTGTGAGTTTTTTCACTCACCATGGTGCACTTCTGAGAGATAGCAGGCTAAAGGTGCAGTCTTGCCAGACTTTCCTCAAAGAACTCCACTAGTGTGCCTCAGTTCTGCAGCCCTTCCAGCCGCACGCGTAACAGGACCCACACACTGTTCTGCTAGTACACCCCAAGTCTTTCCTGCCTTACCCCCGGCTCTTACAATCCTGTTATATGCACACAACTATGCCAATGCACCTCAACCCTGTCCTGCAGCACCCACCCTGCCTCACTGCTATTTCAATCTTGTACATACAGTCTTTCCTGCAGGCGTGGTGCTTAATTTGAGCAGGTGTTTTCCGGTGTTCGACCGGCACTTAATTGTCAACACCGGTGCTTGTGACAGTCTGCCACAAGGTGGCGCTGTCTGGTTAACTTAGAGATGACCACAACAATTAATTGTTAATTCAATATACATTAAAAATGACTATTACCTGCCGCCCAAGCCATTCTTATAGCTTGGGAGGCTGAAATAGTCAGAATCGTCACATTTGTAGTTGTGTGATGGTTAGTAGTTGTGTTTTTACTATCATTGGCAGTGATGGCAGGGGCAATGTGTGGTCGCCTTCTGACAAGATTATTATTATTATTTTTTTTACAAATGAAGCACTCTGCAGGACCCCTTGCTTTTCTCATTCTGGTTCATACAAACATCACTGTGAGAGCAGGTAAATCCTCCTGCAACGCCCCCTGCTATTGTAGTCTTGGTAAATGCACCCAACTCTGTCAGTGTACATCAACCGTGTCCGCAGCACCCCGTGCCACCCACCGCCATTCCTGCAGTGGTAAGTGCACACAGCTCTGCCCCCGATGCACATCAGCTCTCACATGCTCACTGCCTGCCTTGTCAGAGTGGAGGCTACAATCAAGCCTACAGCAGTGCAAGAAGTTCTAAACATACCGCACACAGTCTCTTAAGCTTGTCAACATGAAAAGCAAATGTTGCTCAATCGCTGTCCTCCGCCAGAAGATATATCCGATACACGTAATCGGTTCGTGAACCAATCTACTCATCCGTGAGAAGTCCGATCGGACGGAGAGAGTCCCTGTCAGACTTCCGGCTCTGAGGGCAGGCAGACACCCTGAGGGCGAGGGAGCTCTGGCTGTGCTTGCTGCAGTCTTAGTCGATCTATTCAGATCACCATCTGGAAGCGCTTTCTACATCGAGTTATCAGAGGTTTACACTTTGATGTCACAAAAAAAAAAAATATTACGTTTTACACTTTAAGGCCCTGGACCACTGTTGTATTTTTCAATGTTACACGGTTTTTAAATGACACAGATCAGCCATAGCGCTTTTACTGGCAGACTCCTACGCCTGTGGTTGTGGGTTTCCCCACTACGGGACTTGTCTTCTGTGGGGTTGTCAGTTGACAGCAATCCCACAAAAGGTGATGGGAGGAATACTTGCAAATAGTCGGGGCAAAGGCCCGCAGGAGGCAAGAGGGGCCAGAGCCGAAACCCCACCAAGGTCCAGGAAAAGGGCGCGTCCGAGAGGGGAAAGGGCGCGAAAAAGGTGCCACCAGGTAATGGCAGCCCCTGCTCAGCCTGGCCGAGAGGGGGAGGCTGGGGGTGCAAGAAGCGCCAAACAGAAGGGAAAAGGCGCAAACACAAGCGGCCAATGGACAGCCGAGTTTATGTTTGAAACCACCCCCTGAGGCACTGTTAAGTGTTTAAAGGGGGGCTGCGGCGGCCGGGACCCCTAAATTCATCGGGGTGGCCGGGCAGCCAATTGCAAGAAACCATCACCTAAAAAGCAAGAGCCCAGAAATGTCGTAGGCAGGGCAGCAGCGAAGGGGTGCAGAAGGAAGCATAAGGATGATGGGGACGCCACACCCGACACGGCAGGGTGGCAGGACTACTTACCTAGGGATGCCTTAGGGAAGGGTAAGACCAAGGTTGGAGGGTGTACACAAATCACAGCGCATGCAGCCCAGGTCCACCAGCGCACGACGCGACGAACGATCAAAAGTAGTGAGTTAAGCCTAAAAGGGTTGAAAGGCGTATTCCCCCTCACAAAGGGAGAAACGCCAGCGCAAAGACTCAATTTCCTCAAAAACCGTTGGACTGATTTATGGCTAATTGATTTATGATTGACAGAGTGACAAGTCAATGATGCAAAAAGTGATTTACGGTCTTACAGATTTATTGTACCTCATAAAGATGTCAAAGTGATTTATGATAGGCCTGTCACAAAGATTTATGGCCCGGCTGGGCCATAAAAATATCAAAGTGATTTATGATAGGCCTGTCGAGAATGATTTATGGCCCCAATAAAAGAATCTGAAAGGCCGCGTGCTGTAAATCAATTTTTTAATAAACTGCGGCCAAATATTTCCAATCTACCAAAAGAACTATGTGTATCATTGTTTGGGAGTAGGCCGCATACAGGGATTTTAACCACTGGCAATTGTTCTGGGTAGCATTCCAACTCATCCTTTTTTGCCCAATGTGCCACCATTGACGAGGCCTGCCTTTTGCATATCATTACTGACACTGCTCCTCATGGGAATAGTCCCTCCCGAACTGACAGATGAGGTGCCTTTTTAGAGCGGTTTCAGCCTTGTTAGGCCTTGTCAGTGAGGTATTGCTCGAATCCTATGGCACAGTGAGCACGGGACCCATATCTGGGCATACCCTTGGTCATGTTGGGTTGGAATGCTACCCGGACCAATTAGCAGTGGTTAGTCTATGTGCAAGCATCCCACCATCCCCTTTTGCCTGTCAGTGGACAGACCATGTCCAATATAAGGAAAGTGAAGTTATCTGAATGTTGGCTTTTCCCTGCTGTCTGCTGCTGCTGCTTGGGGTCCTGGTGCGTCTTGTACTGCATGCAGCACACCTCTACCTTCCTAGGTGTTAGGGGAGTGTGTGCGACTGTCTTGAATCTTAAATCCTTTTCCTAATGAAGGCAGGCCCATGGCAATTCAGTCAAGTGTGACCAGTACTCCTCCCTGACAAAGGTGTGACCTTTTTTGGGCTCTGGGCTATCTGGAATGGGCTACTTTGTGTTGTCAGGATAAATGGGTCTCTGCTCTTGCCTGTTGAGCTAGCTGACCAGTGTCTGAGGATTTCACAGTTGCCCTGGGGAGGAGCATGGTGTGCTATGTTAGTGGTATTGTGTACACTGAGGGGGATATTCTCAAGAACGTGCGATAATCATCGCCAAAAAAGGCTAACGCACGTTTTCATATCGCCGTCTATCGCGGGAAAATAACTCTCTGTTAACGTCGTATTCACAACACGGCGGTAACATGCAATAGGCTCCCGATAACGCGTCAAATATCCGCGATACAACTACCGCGACGGCGATAAAAAAGGAAACCCGAACATGAAAAAGTTGCGATGGGCCCAACCGCAATAGAAAAATCTGCGACAAGCAGCGCCAGGCCTGCATTTCACACACGTCAGGCGGGAAAAATCACTACAAAAGCAGGAAAAAAAAACACAAACAAAAACAAAACAACTGTGAAGCACAATGGAGGCAGCCGGAGCAGGAACAGAGGACGAGCAGAACCCCACAAGCCCCCCGGAGGACCAGGCCGGGACCTCGGGGTCAGGGAAGGGCAAGCACACGAAGAAGAGGAAGACGCGGTTCAGTCCGCAGGAAAACAGGATCCTGATAACGGAGGTGATGAAATACCATCAACAACTGTCACCTCCAATGTGTCATTGGCGACAAAAAATGGAATATGGCAGTCCATCGTGGACAAGGTGAATGCAATCAGAGTGCTGAGGAGGACAATGGAAGAGGTCAAGAGGCGCTGGAATGATGTGAAGCGCAAAACCAAGCAGAAACTCGCCAACAACCAGAAGGCAGCAATGCAGACTGGAGGTGGGAGTCCAGCGCCACAGGAGGAGCTGGACGAGATGGAGGAAATGGTCTCCACAGTCATCAGTGTGGAGCCGGTGGCAGGAGTTGGGGGACCGGACACTGCTCGACAGGAGCCGACACAACAGCAAGAGGGTGAGTAACGACCAGGGACTGGGGGGACGGGGGGAGATGGGCACAATGGCACATATGCACAATTAAGCATAGCACAGTGCACACCCACGACTACTCTGGAGCATGCCCCTGATCCCCTTGGCACACTGCAGCACACCTAGAAACTGCAAGTATGCCCCCGTCGACTATGTGCCCAGAGGGGGCCCTCCCCACACATCACTAATCTTACAACAAACCCATGCACAAGTACAAACACACATCCGTGATGTTGTCGAAATGTCCACTGTCCCGCATCAAATAGGCAGCTCCTCCCAAACAGTCACAATGTACATTGCCATGCAGTTTGCATGTAAACCTGTACAATGCGTCAACATACATGTGAAAACGATGTTAAACTGCATCTCCCCTTTACATTGCAGAGGGTGAATCAACACCTCCTGCAGAGCAGACGGTACACCTCTTCACTGTTGATGAAGAGGACCTCCCCTCCATCGACACCTACGCCCTCCAACGGCTCATGGACAGCTTCGGCACCCCACCACCAGGAGCAGGGCAGCCCAGCTGCATCGAGGAAACCCCACCCCCTGCACAGACCACACAGCAGGAAGCACCCACCACCACGGCTGTCTCCCAGGACCCCCACGAACAACACATGGCCTTCCAACGCCGTGTGTTAGGGTGCCAGCAGAAGATGGCTGATCAGGTGCGGGTGGGGTTCGACCTCATGGCAGCCAAACTAGATGCCATACGTGGGTGTCTAAGTCCCATCAGGGACCACTTACAGTCCTTGACGGACACCCACAGTCCGCTCCATGCTCTCCGGACGTAACCATGGATGACATCGCTGGAGTCCTGACTCAAAGACAAGGACAACTGTCCAGTCAGAGTGGCTCCAGCGGTGTCATCCGGGAGTTGGGACACATGCGGAGGACCATGGAGAACATGGAGCGGGTGCAGGCGGAAAGAATGGCTGCCAAGGCTGCACACCAGCGTGATGTAGCTGGGATCTACCATGCCCTGCGGATCCTCGTCATGGCATTGCTGCCACAAGGCCTGGCACAGATGAATGCTGCTGCTGCTTCGACATCCACATCTCCGCCCCCTGATGTGTCAGTGCCTCAAAGTGCGGCAGCCAATCCACCTCTGGCCCCTGATGTGTCAGTGCCACACAGTGCTGCAGAGAAAACACCACCACCCACATGTGAAGCACATGAGACATCAGAGGACGAAGATGCGGATGAATCTGCCTTACTACTAGTAAGGAAGCTGTAGCATTCTTCTCCGCCATATGGCCTGTTTCTGCTTGGTTCTGCCCTCTGCATCATCACCTTCCACTGTCCCCCGATGCACTCTGCGACACTCACCTTGGACCTCGTCATGGACTGCCATATTCTGTTTGGTCACCATTGACACAGCTATCAGACTGCGGACTGAACTCTTCCTCTTCTGATGTTCTTGTCATTCCCTGAAGGACTCTGGCTGGCCCTCCACGGGCCAACAATGTAAAGTGGGGTTTGCATGGCCCTGTACTGCTCCAGCTACAACACTCCACTGAATGTGCATTAAACAATAAAATTCAAACAGATGTGTCATGTCTATGAACATTCAAGTACGGAAGTATGGATGAATGTCAGGTCAGTGATTCCCCTTACGTCCATGTTGCACATGTTGTGGGACTTGAGTCACAGGGTGCAACATTACCGATTGCGGACCGGGTGGCGCCGCCACAACATCAGAGACACACGCATTAGTCACCTTCTTGTCCAGCCCAGAACGGAACCACGCCCAGAGCACCGGGGTCATCGTTCACACCCCTACGCTGGACTGGCATACGCCAGGCCAGCCCACTCCGCTTACGCTTACAGGGGGGGACGACAACGCTACATTTCCCAGGTCTTCCCTGTAGTGATCTGCTGATCACAGGTCTAGTTGTCAGCATGCCACAGCCACTCCCTGAGGGCTGGTTCACACCCACAGCACACCCATCCAGCACATGCGTCACAGGACATCTGACCCTGCCAATAAAAGGGGCCGGGCGCACGTGCCCGAGGCCATTTCCACTATCTAGCTGAGTGTGTCCGTGTAGTCATTATTTATGCATGAGGGCCTAGGGCCCTACCACATCACATTCTCCACTGCCGGAGGTGACATGATGGCGTCCGCACGACGAGACTCAATCATAAAGGGCCCATGACTTGACGTGCACCGAGTTGGTGGCATCCGAGGCACTTAGGCCGGCACGGGCCTACCGCCACGTGGCGATGACTTGAGGTGCACAGAGTTGGTGGCATCCGAGGCACTTAGGCCGGCACGGGCCTACCGCCACGTGGCGATGACTTGAGGTGCACTGAGTTAGTGGCACCTGAAGAGCTGAGCGGGTGTGCCGCCTGCGATGATGCGTAGGCCTCGATACACCGTCCTGCCAATCAAGATTCGATTTGGATTGTGATCCCAGCTGGACCGCAGTGTACGCCGAGGGCAGCAGGCTGCACAGACATGACTCTGCGGCGCGGTGCTGCAGGGTGCACTGGGGGCCTGTGGCGCGGAATCCAGCGATCGGCTGAGGCGGTTGCACCGGCACGTGGTGGGCCCTCTTGGAGACACGCCAGTGGCGGCAGGTGAGCATTGAGGCCTGGGTGCGCAGGGGCAGGCACTCATCGCTGGTTGGCGGACTGGTCTGGGTACCAGGGCTGGGGTGCAGCAGGCGCACAGGATCGCGTAGGCACCACCAGTCACGGCGGCGCCCTCGTGGCTGGGTGGGGGGAGTGAAGGTGCAGGGGTATCAAGCTGATACAAACCGTGATGCTTACAGGTATGGGTAATCCTGCATCATGAGACTGTAACAGAAGTTGGTGTGACCGTAACCTTCCTTTTCTATCCTACGAAGGTTACGACCACACGTACTTCTGTTACGGTCTTTTTGTGCAGGATTTGTCTTTCCTGTGAGCATTCCGGTTTGTCCAAGTGCTATACACTGTACCAGATTAGGTTTGTGAGTATACGGACGCTTGACCATTGTCACCATTTGTCTAACAGGTTTCTGGATACTGACTTCCGGAGTATGGAATGGTATTGGGGAGTTCCCGCAGCTTATGCAGTTACTTGAATCCACACGTTGCCCTGATGAAGTTCCCCGTTGGGTGTGCTTTTCGTATTGTTTATTGTTGTATTTGTAATAAAGGACTGTTTTTACACTACTGTTTACTGGACTTCATGACCGTGCGCACACCCATTTCAGTTACTACAGTTTTGGATCTGGGGCACAGTGGCGTCTGGCAACGGCTGGCGTTGGGGTTGGTTGCGCAGGAACACTACGAATTGGAACTGTCGTGTGGTGCGGTGACCAGGGCCCGCCGTTGCTATTGTGGACATGCATCCATGACATGGGTGAGGACGTATGATAGGGCTGGCCGTGAGACTCCTCCGACTCTGGCAGTTGTTGTTTGGGAGGTATCAAGGGCCAACAGGTGCAGCACAGCCAGCAGCTTCGTCTGCGGAGGGATGGTGGTTGTCCGCCATGTTGGTACCGTCAGCCTGTGGGCAATGTGGGTCAGGATGCGGAGGATGGTTGTCCTTTTGTGCCTGTAGTGGGCAATTACTTCCTCTGGCGTTGAGTCTCTGAGGCTGGTGGGTTTTGGGAACGTCCGCTGTCCTGTTCTGCGCTGCCTCTGTGGTAGTCGGGGGGTGAGCCTGGGGGTGGTTGCGGTGGGTGTTGTGGCCCTCTTGGGTCTCCAGGCTGCACGCTCATTGTCTCCATGGCATCTGTTGGTCTTCAGATGTGGCTCTGGGCTGGGCTCCCTTTCTACTGCAGTTTGTCATCCTGCTTAACACCAGTAAAAGGCAGGTGTTAAATCCCTGCTGCTAACGCGCCTTATCGCCTGTTTTTGGTTCGCATCGCAGATCTGGCTGGAAGTTGAGAATATCGCGAAGTGGTGTTTTCATGTGTTTTTGCACGGGAACGCCTTCTCTGCATATCATTAGCGTTAGTTGTCTCTCTCATCCGTGGCGATGTTTTTTGCGGCAGCTATCGCTGGTAAACTGGCGATGTGGGCAGTTTGCACCAGCTTGGGAATGGTGCGATAATTCTTTCGCCACTTCTGCTGCGCTAAAGTGCCGGTAACTCGGCGATAAGTCCTTGAGAATATGCCCCTGAATGTGTTGAGTGTGTGCTTTTGAGTGGGCCGTTGTGGTGTGCGTATGTCAAGGGCAAGTCCCTTACATGTAGTTGATCTTCACTGTAGCCCCTGCCCAGTGTCCTATGAGGGCATGCTTGTTGATGGGGACTTCTTGCACAGAGTCATTATTAAGAAGTGTCTGCAGTTATCCTCACAAAAGTGAAAGAGAAAAAGAAGTGAATTGCCCTGCTTGTCCTTCTAGGAGCACTAGGACAGTTATTGAAACCTCAGCTAAAGAAGTGTCCTTTGAACTACTCATCCCTCCCTTCAACTTCCCTTCTGCTGTTACTTGCTTTTCCACTTCACCATCATGACATTTATGCAAATAAGCATTGAAAGAAAGAAAATGTGTTTTCGAAGCAGTTTTTGCCATTTCATTGATTTAGATTAGGAGTTTATGACGTAGATGGAAACTGCTTAATCTGTTCCTGATTTTCTGGATAGCCACATAACATGCGTTAACATACATCTAAATAGAACTCATTCACTTAGTGCATAGATTAAAAAATCTAACCATGAATGCAGCCATTTTTGTCAATGGACCTGCCTGGGAGCAGTTATCTGAAGTCAAAAGCCTTAGAGCGGGACACTGTCATTCACTGCTTCCAGACTCAGCAGCCCCTCGGGGGAAACAGAGATGCACCCTGCTTGCTGCTTCACAAGTTGACCATCAGATCAAACAAGATATGGATGTATGGATGCAATGTATTTCCTCAAGCTTTGTACTTATGTATGTATGGTATGCAGCTCTATGTGTGAACGTGTAATTACACTCCTAATGGCCGTTTATATAGCACACAATACAAACAATATTGGTTTGTGGAACTTAATAATAGGTATTCATTACTGCCCTTGGCATTTCCATTCAGCAGAGCCTCACCTTTGAAAATCAATTAAATATGACATCACAGACGGCTTGATACCAAATCAGCCTCCTGCAGAAAATGAACCCTTTTTCCCAGTAACCACCCCCTAGGCAGCTTTGCAGCTCCTTTTTTGTGGCCTCTCAAATTCCAACTTTGTCCCTTCTTCGCCTTCCAGGTAGCAGCTCGATTAACCACTCGCCAGGAAAACGGTGCCTTTCTCGCTCTCTCAAGAACCTTCAGCTTGTAAGACCGTCGCCATGCGTCAAATTCAGATCCATGTGCATCATCTGTGCAGCCATCAACAAGCTCTCCTTCACGGGCCATTCACACACCATCTGCAGCACCAAAAAATGCTTCTGGCAAGTTCCCAACCCAGTAAAAAAAAAAGGCTGGGAAACCATCTTTTCCACCTTCAATCCCTTGCTCTTGAGCAGTGTTCCCCAAACTGCAGGTCGCGACCCATTGGTGGGTCACAAGCTAATTTTTGAGGGGTCAAAAGTCGAAGCAATAAATAAAGATGCCTTTAAATTCTATATTTATTTTGTCATGCTTCAAAGACAGAGGTTGAATGCCAGGCTATGTCTTCTGACAAACTGCTGCTTATTTTTTAACATGGGGATTGGTGTTTACAAACTCCTCTCACTTTGCAGTCTGAGAAAGAGAAGTAAAGTGAATTTATGTGACAGTCTTGCTGGGGTACAGGGAGAGTGAAAGGAAAAACTATAGGATATCATTTTTTGTACTCACAACACAATGTAAATACCTGTAAATGAACTACACATTCAGCAGTGCAGAAAGCAAAAATGAAACACATTTGTTTGTAACTCTGATGGAAACAAAGATTTTAATGAGATCAAAATAAATCAAGACATTACACTTGGTGATGTGCAAATGATAATTATTCACTGAAACTCCATTTCCACACATTATCATTAGTATGCAATATAGTTTGGTCAGTAAAATTGCATGTCTGTGAACATTTAGTGGCCATTTCAAAGGAAAATGTGCTGTCTGTAAATTATATGCGCTACCATACAATGCTTTAGTTACGGTAAAAATGGCCTGCGTCACGTCCATTCAAGCTAGGTGAGTCGTGAATGTTTTTGTTCTAAAAATGGAGTCATTCTTCTAAAAAGTTTGGAAGCGGTGCTCTAGAGCAGCCAGTATGGGACCTTCTCTGCTGACCTTTAGAAAATAACTAAGACCTTCCTTTTCTCATCAACCCCCCCCCCCCCAAAAAAAAGTGTTAAAAACCATGAATTGATTGTAAATCGTACATATATTGGAAAATTATGAAACGATGAAGTAAGATGTTGAATCATGTTTGTAAATACTGTAACCACTGCATCTAGGACTCTGTGTAAATTACGTTCACTTGTCACATGTTGCTTATGTCAATGTTATGGTCCACCTCTTTTGTTTTTGTAAGTGTTCCTCCATTTTCTCAGTAGCCCGCAGGTAATGCCACATATACACGGCCTCTCTAAAGCTCGCAGCTGACCTTGTGGGAATAGATCTCCACCATACATGTAATAACCAAAATTACAAAATCGGAAGTAAATACATTTAGCAGTACTCGTTTTACTAAACTTCAAAGAAAGACAGATTGAGCTCAACGCTGCAAGGATTCAAACTAATGTTTTGCAGCTTATGCATAGATGTGCGTAGCAGATGCGTCACCCATTGAGTTTTCGGAGGAATGGAACTTGTGACCTGCAGGATACGCAAAGATGTCAGCAATAAACACAGTAACTGACCATGCTACGATTGTTACCTTGCTAGAAACCCAACCTGTAACCTACAGAATACACCCAAGGCTCTGCAGCAAACACGTTAATCGTCTAAACTATTTTCCAGGCTTTAAGTAACGGTTATACACTAATGATCAGAGCAAGTGCATTAACCCGCTGAGTTATCTTACTGATAACATGCCCAAGGATTTGATGGATACAAAAAGATCTTTACTTTAGGTGCCTTAAATACCTAAGTTATCTTGAACTGCCTTGTGTTTCTGCCCAATAACACAAGCCAAAACAACTTCACTACGACAGGTTCCTTTTCCAATTTGGTTGAGGCAGACTTTGTGAAATGAATTGCAAATGTTCTGGCAGACTAAAGGCAGACTGCCATTATGACTCCGCCCTTCTTGACTCCACCCCTTTCAGCCGCGCGCCCAACCCACCTATCCCAGAGCACCTGTTGTCGCACGAGCAGCTCCTGCAGAGAGGACCGGGGTCTGGGCCAGGCCGCTCGCTCCACCCAGCTCATGGAATAAAGTCTGCCTGAAAAAAGCCTTCTTTGTCCCGTTTTATCCCTCTGTGCGCTTTTGTAACACCGGGGAGGGAACTTGTGTTTTGTATTATTGATTTGCAGAAAATGTGTGCTCATTCGAGCAGATGTTGAGTATTGTGTTCCACCTACCGAGGAGGTTTCAAAAGAGTGCAGACCTGTGTTGGACACGCATGAGCAAACGGGGCATGGGGGGGTTGGGGCAGGACTTTGTTCGCCTACAACACGCACCCGGGAGAGAGAGTGGCTCCTTCAAGTCACTCGCTGGAGTGACACAGTGTCAAATGTCAAGCAGCTCTGCCAATTTACCGTAATCCTTATTGTAGCATCCTTGAACATTCCAGCACTCTGACGCGCACACAGCTCTGCCAATGCACCTCCATACTGCCTTCAGCAGCTTCAGAAAACCAGTCTGATAATGTCAGTTCAGTCCTCCATAACCAGGCCGCAAGTCCTAAAACAAGCATTTGCAATGCAATCGGTCTCGCGTTTGTCAAAGTTAGAGCTATTGGCACTGTAAATGATGATGTTTTTTACTTATGTTTTTTGTTTGTACTGGAGTAACGTAACAGGTAAAGCAGCTGACTTTGGAATTGGTGAACTAAGTTTGAGTTTTAAGATTGATTAACCGTATTTATTGTATGCACGGCAGGTGAAGCATTTTAGCTCTTGGTCTGTTGAGCCTTATGTCTGCGTGTGTAAACTACTCATGGTGCATGTTCTAAATTAAATCTCTCAAAGCAAGGATACCATTTAGTATTTATGGAAGAATGCTAGTGGCTAAGCTCGGAGACACCCCTGCCTGCTACTGCCTTTGGAAAAAGAAGGTTTAAAGAGAATGGGAGCAGCACTGGAGAGTGCTGTGTGCTGTGCGTAGAGTTTTACATGCGCTTACGATTTATGGTTGTGGCATTTCTCATTCAGACAGACTGTAAATGCGTATGCTGACTACACGGAGAAGTGTTAACTCAGAAAAGACACCACTGTCTAAAATAGACAAAAACACCACAACTAGAAGGGAAGTATTTGGCTAATAAAACACCTTCATTCTGAATGCATTATCATCTAAATATTAAAAATAGTTTAACATGTCTTTCACATGGCACATGCAATATATGCAACTGTAAATGTCTCAAAGAATGGACGAGTACTTAAAAAAAAATGCCCATTCTAAACAATTACATCTGTCGCTGGAAAGATTTCTACATTCAGCAAATTACGGCGGATTAAAAAGGATTAAAAAAAAAACGGCAGACATATCAATTGTGGAGTTTCCCGCCCATGCCATGTCAAACTCCACACATGGTGCATTAGCATGTTTTTTGCCCTAGACGGGTCACCAAGATCCTATATGTTTATCAAAGCAGGCAAATGGAATATGAGAAGGAGGTCATATGTTTTAATAACTCAAGTTTCTCTTATGGAGAACAGCAGACCAAAGTGTTTACAAATGTTAACATCTGGTCACATATGGACGTGTACCGTCACATTTCACATACCCAAGGCCCCTTTGAAAACAATATTACACAAACGGATTCAAGAGGGCCCTACTGTGGTCATGTTATTTAACACAAATGATATGCTTCCTGCTTCCCAACAAAGGTAGTGATGCTTCAACGAGCAACAATGCATATTTCTTAAAAAAAAAAAAAAAAGGAAGGCATGGGGGGGTGCAACAGGATCTCTATGCACACCCTACTCTGGGAACCTGAGCTGACACCTAAGAAAGCAAATTTGTCTGAATACAACAGATAACTGGATGTCCAAGTTCAGAGAAAATATTCTGGCATCTCACACTACCACCTGTGAGCAACCACCGCTATCATTAACCGCACCTTTCAATTGGCATCAAAGACAACCATCAGGCTCATGAAGCTTTTCTGATCTGGTTCACAGATTTAGGTATGTAAAGTAAATATAGACAGTTTGGCCACAAATGTTTTTCTGGAATAAGGCCCCACATTTTCTATTTATTATTACCAATACAAACACTGTCCTGCGGCGATTCAATCTATTTGACTGAAATCAACATTTGAAGAATTTGGCTATTGCTGACAATCCATTTGTAATCAAATGCTAAAGTAACCATTGAGAATTGTCACAGGCCGTCAGCTTACAGCAACTAATGTTTCTGAAGCACAACCAATTACAGTACGTACAGCATCTCAGATGAGCAATGAGTCAATGATGGGCGTGAGAAATATAAGCGGGACGTTAGCAGCTTTCCCAGAAGGAACAAGCATTCTCCACTATCCTGCGGTAGCATACAACAACTTTGTGGGGTATAGCCTTTCCAGCAAAAAACTGAAAAACAAAGCAAACATAAAACTTCAAAGTTATCGGTGAGCCATAAAAATCGTCCCAAAAGAGCTACTAAACCACCTTTCTGTGCACAGCCTCTCACAGTGGTGGCTGGTGACATTTCAAAGTGGTGGGCGTAAAAGTTGGAGATGAGTGTTATGTCATGAAGCGAGCGATCCCGAGCAACATAAAGGGGATCTCTCCCTCCACCCCCGAGAAAGTTTGAAAAAACCATGTGGCATGTTGTGACAAGAAACACTACATAATTAGCAGTAGCAATTCACCAAAGCACTGAATTCATCCTGATTTCAACTGTGTGTGGGGTGGGGGGGGGGGGGTTTCAGAGCTAAGGACTTTGTTGAAAATGACAAAACAAACTGTACCTATTTTGTGTGTCTTTCACCCTCAGGTGACTGCATACGAAATAGCACACACACCTTAACTATGTGAACTGCGAGTTAAAGGAATCAGTGGAAAGTGCACTCTTTTACGTTATGAAGCCTCGGTTAATGCAATCACTGCAGATGTCTGGGTGAGAACCAACTGAGAGAAACAGAATTGAATCTTGGTGGGCGCACTGCAGAATAGTCACTTGTGTGTTTATACTGCTATGAGGACTTAACCTGCAACTGAGAAGGTACTTTAAATATGCATACAATTATTTTAAAATTGTATTACACACAGTATAAGACAGGCTGCCTTAAAATGTGCAAAGAGATTTATTGTTTAATATAAAGCAAGTGTTTGCAAAAACATATATGTATATTTTTGTAGTACGCAAAGGTAACTGAATATAAAATAGCGCACACACCTTGTATGAAAAACAAATGCAAGTTAAAGTAAATGGTGGGAAATGTAGGGGCATATTAGCAAGACCCACGTTAAAATTATCGCCGTTTTAGCGGCAGGAAACTGCCACTAAAACGGCGATAATGGGCTTGCTAATATGCGTTATGAAATTCCAATAGAGGCCCAGGTTAGATGTGCAGGACATCTAACCTGGGCTTCTATTGAATTCCATAACGCATATTAGCAAGCTCATTATCGCCGTTTTAGCGGCAGTTTCCTGCCGCTAAAACGGCGATAATTTTAACGTGGGTCTTGCTAATATGCCCCAGAGTCCTTTACGTTTAGAATCCTCAGTTACTTTAATTACTGAAGATATCTGTGTGTAACCAGAGAGAAAAAGAATGTAATCTTAAAGGGCGCAGTGGGACTAGAGACTTGTGCATTTACAGTGTTGTGAGGTCCCAGTCTGTGAGTGGGAAAACAGTATACAGTATGGCAGTCATTATTTTAAAATTGTATGATACGTGGTATATGCGTCATATTTGGCTGTAGAATGTCACTTATAAGTTCACTGAAACTTTGGAAATGCCACACACTAGCAATCTAAAAACTTGGCAACTAAGCATTAGCAATGCGACTGCCAGATCACAGAAGAGCAAAACCTGTCGTTCAAAACAGACCTGCTCCTGCTAAAAATGATTAACAATTAAAAAACATACAAACGTTTCCTACAAATTAACTGCCAGGCGCCTTCCCAAGTGCAGGCATTCATACAAGTCAAATTTCAACGCCTTCCAATACTCCCATGCCTGGGTAGGGAGCCTATTCCCGCTTCAGATCATGAGGTGAGAATGGGGCAGTGGGAGTGGGTAGGGTTCTGAAAGGTAGCACAATCCCCTGGCTGGGCTGACAGAGTGAAGGTGAGAGGCTAAAGCAGTCAGCACCCTCACCAGATGAAAATATAACTGCCCCTGATGGGTAACAATGGGGTCACCAGGTGTCACTGAGTTCTGCCCTTTCATTGAAGGAGGCCAGGTTGCCCCCCGCCCCGCTCCAATCCAACTACAAATGGGCTATTTGGTCAGCAATCAGCACCCTCAGTGACAGTTACACACTGCAGCACGGCCTCCACAGTTGGGTCCTGAGGACCCAAATATACGAGCTTCACTGTGCCCTGGTGAAAGCCAAAACGAGAATAAACTTAACCTAAATTTCACTACCATCTAAAAAGAAAAGCATACCATATGTCACAGACTCAGTCCCAACTCCAGTCACCCTCCAGGAGCACAGGAATCTCCTCAAAATGTCCCTGCACCGCAGCAGGGTCCTTGTCCTCTAGTAAATCGGGAGGTATGTGTGAATGCGCCTTGTGGAAAAGGGTGCAAGAGGATGACAGACCCCACGAACGCCTACAGCAGACAGGGGGTGCGGTTGGTAGAAATGAACAAGGCACCGAGCAGCACATGATACAAACTGCACCATTCGTAGACGTTTGAATAATAGATACTATAATCCGACCCTACGAAGGTACTGAGCTTGTCAACATGGGGAGAATTAACGTGGGAGTCAGCCATACCAGCAGAATGCTCATGCTCACATATCACCGCAAAATGTGGCGAACCCAGTGAGCTATCTTACTAGGTCACAGAAAGGCTGCCTGGATCTGTCCGTCTGATCGCTGCACACTGTGTACTATCCCGAAAGAGGAAACCAAGATAAGGGACCACTGAACAGCTTATGTTTGGCATAAGTGGCTGCTCTCATTCATTCATACTTAACCACGTGCATGCTTTAATTCACCACGAAGTACATGATTTCTCCCATTGAGTGTTGATTTATCACCTCTATTTACATAGTTTTCCATAGCTCAGACCAGACATGAAGTGCGTAGGAGCGCGCGGGGGGGGGCGGGGGAGTTTTGAAATAAAAAAGAAAATCCTACCTGAGCAGGTCCGCCGTCCGCGCCGCCTCGGGTCCGACTCCGTTTGCGCCTATAGCCCCTCTCAGCCAATCCTAGCGCTGCTGGCAGCGCCAGGATTGGCTTAGGGCACGGTTACCTCTCGCCCGCCTGCCCATTAGGAGACCGAGGTTTGAGCCTTTGCTCAACCCTCGCTCTCCTAATGGGCATGCGCAAGCTAGTGCAAACACAAGTGCGCATGACTGGGCACGGCGCGAAAATTCCGCTGCCCTTCCCCACTCATGCGCACTTGTGCTGCAGTGCTGCCTGCTGCCCCTGGTCCTCTGACAATCATGTCAGTCAACATGACGCAGGATCCGCCCACCCCTTCAGACTCTGAAGGGGGTGGGCGGTCCGACGTCATGCTGACTGACATGATTGTCAGTTCTCCCTTGGCGTCTTTGAACTTAAGTAAACTGATTCAGTTTACTTAGGTTCAAAGACACCGAGGGAGCTGCGGGCGGGGGGGCTACGCCCGAACGCCCTAATGGACGCACCGCCCCTGGCCTCTCACCAATAATTACAATCCGGCTGAATGAAAAATAATATTCTTTTAGTTAGTGATGATGCATTTTTACCGGCAAACGAACACATGTAATGTTTCAAGTTGGTTCTTCGGCCTTATATCATATACTACATGTGTTTTATAAAGTTCTATAAATATTGGTAAGTCGAGAAACTAGCTGGTAGAGCAACAAAATGTATAACATTTGGAAACCTGGCTACTAAAGTGGAGTGATAAACCCATGCTTACTGTGAATAGTGGACACGGATGGTGTGTTCGATAGCTGCTGCCCGGCAACAATGTTTGAAAGCGGAAGTGTTTGCCGCTGTGCTAGTTTAAAACCTTTTGGCCCACCGTGAGCCACGTGCGTGCGTCATGCTGAAAAGCCAGAAAGATTTAAAGGTCCCTTCACCCAACCATAAAGACTGTGAGAAGCGCTAAAAAGCGTTTTTTTGATCCGCCGTGCGAGTGCGTGTCACTAAAAGGCGCGTGGACTTCTAATAAAAATAATTGCGCCAACTCCAAAAGCACACATCTACCTCCTCACCTAAACTGAAACTAATTGCAGTAATCCCCCAAGGGAAGATACACCACTCCCTGTTTATTTTTTTTAGGTCTCGCCTACGCAGCGCGCATGCGCTGCACAGGAGGGGACCTTTTGTAATCGATCAGCATTTTGGCTAAAAGCGTGTACATTTTGCATTGTTCTCTATGGGCACTCGTGCACGTTTGGCGTTTCCCTTGCGGGAGCGAGCAGTGGCGCCGTCTGTTAGCAATTATCGCGCCTTGCTGCTCGCTCCCGCAAGGGAAACGCCAGACATGCCCTCAGCGTCTACAGGCGCAGGCACCATATGTTTATTTAATCATCGCGCGCCGTACCTGTTTTCACTTTCATAGAAGCAGGCGCGCTGTCCCAGACTCGCCGGATACCTCGTCTCCCCACCCCCCACACTAAGCAGGAGCAGCGGGGCCAGTGCCACCCAGTCACAAACGCCGTCTTGGAGGAAGAACAGAGGTCGGCAACGGCAAGGTAACTGGCACGGGAGCATCTAAATGCATTTTAAATACAGCGTGTGCGCTTGAAAAAGCGTTTCTTCACCTTGCCGTATCTAAGTTGGTTTCCACTCTAGTCTCTTTTAGTTCTGCTTCGAGCTCCGTTGCGCTATGTTGTTTTTGCCCTAGCGTGGCATTGTCTGTAAGCAGAGTTTGATTTAAAATGCGGCGCAAGCACACGTCCGTTGTGGTATGTTGTTTTTTTCTACTGTTCGACTTTAGATTTGTTTGTTTATTTAATTTAATTAAGAGAGTATTCTCGCATCGAGCCACAAACCCTTAATTTCTGCAGCCACCTTAAACTAGATGAGTGCTAGAACACTCCTTGAACTCTGACACCTCTGTTCTCCCAGAAGTCAGGAATGGGACGGCAGGCACCAGAACTAGCTCCAACTCCTCAGGAAGAAGTATCGACCAGGGAGACGCAGCTGGCTGTGGTCCGGATGCACACATACCTGGGCGGTGGAGTTGTCCACCCTCACACCTCTAGCACAAGCCATTTAATTTACATTTCGAAAGGGCTCGTGCCCCGTGTAAAGAAAAAAAATACACGCCACACCACCCCTCCCCTGTCCTGCTCTTTTTAACAGCCAGCCTAACTAACTTCCCTTTTACTTCTTCTGTTCTAACCTTTCTGTTGAGCAGACTAAAAGCCTAACATATGGTTTACAATTGCCCATCACTAAACTACGAATGTCACCAAAATGTTTAACACAACACCGAAGCATTCAATAAGTAAACTCACAATATAATTGAACACCTTTCTGCTACACGATAGCCAGCTGCCTGCGTACACACATCGGTACCTATTGCGCAACGCAACCCTTTTTCAATTGAACTTATAAGTCTTAACTTTTATCGGATAAGTTTGACTGCCGCATTTAGTTGGCAGCTTTTTTAGTGGTGCATGCCTGTCATAAATAAAAGTAACCATTTCGTTAGCATGCCTAGTCCAGGCCTATAGGCATTGCCATTGTTCAGTAACATAAAGTAACAAGTGTTCCACAAATAGAGTATGAAATGACTTGCTTTTGTAAGTAGCTGCCATTATAAGCATATTCCTGACTAATGCCCCCATTCCTGACATTGGCCAGAGCCTCCCTCAAGCCTTGCTTGAGGCACTTGCATGATAACAGATGTACTCTCATTGCATAAGCTGCAATGCACAATGCTTAATTTATTGTCTGTGACTGAATAAAGCTTTGTTTTGGCATTTCTGCGTGCGTGTATGCATTGCCTCCGAACACCCGGAAGTGCTATAATGTGCCTATTAGTCAGACCCCCCAGGGTATTGCGGCATAGATTTGCAAATTTTGCGGCACAAAAATTGAAATTTTGCGGCACAAAAATGAAAATTTAGCAGCATTATTGCGGCACTTTATTTTACTCTTAATCATTCCTTTTCAGCCCTAAATCAATGGAACCTGTTTTAGCAGAGTATTCCACTTTGAAATAGGCATGTTTAAAGTTTCTGCAGCTCTACGAAAGCACAGCTCCAATCTACTAACCTCGTGGGAGGGGGCCGTATTTCTCCCTGGAATTTTCTAGGGCCCATGTATGCACCCCTGCCGCGGCACCACTTTCACCACTCCCTGGTTTCAGTCACACAGCTCCCTTCACTCTCTGGTTTAAGTCACGCATCCCATTTCTCTCTCTGGTTTAAGTCACGCAGCCCATTTCTCTCTCTGGTTTCAGTCACGCAGCTCCCTTCACTCTCTGGTTTCAGTCACGCAGCTCCCTTCACTCTCTGGTTTCAGTCACGCAGCTCCCTTCACACTCTGGTTTCAGGCATCCAGCTCCCTTCACTCCCTGGTTTCAGTCACGCAGCTCCCTTCGCCCCCTGGTTTCAGTCACACAGCCCCCCTTCGCTCCCTGGGTGCAGTCACATAGCCCCCCTTCGCTCCCTGGGTGTATTCACACAGCCCCCCTTCGCTCCCTGGGTGCAGTCACACAGCCCCCCTTTGCTCCCTGGGTGCAGTCACACAGCCTCCTCTTGTATCGCGTGCACTGACTCCCTTTTATGGGTAGTGCTGACAGGACAGACATCTCGCAATAATCATCCTTCAGAACCAGGTTCCCCAGATCCAAATTCGGCAGCTCTGACCATGGTGTCACATCCTCTCCCCCACTGAACACCATACTGCCCCACTGAGAGAAACTCGCACGGCCATCAACTATAACCCAATTGTGCCCTGCTATAAACACCTGGATGCGGCTCAATTTAAATTACGCACTAGACAATAGCAATATGCTGCCTACAAAAAAAGTAACATCATCCTGGAAAAAGCAAACAATCATAGGGAATGCAAAATTAAGTAAAGCATGTGAAATGTAAGCAGGAACAACATGGTTACTTTAATGCTTTTACACTCACTATTCAGAAATCAGTGAGTGCTTTTGCCTGAAAAGTTAAGGACATGACTACAGGGCACGGAATGGACCCATTTCAATAGCCATTGCTTATATCCTTACAAAACGTAAGCAGTATGATAAAAAGACCACTTCCCTGAACACCGAGCCGCAGTACACATTTTGTTTTCCAATCCACGTGTTGCAGTACCTCCAGGATTGGTGCACTAGTTCCCCGCCCGGGGGAAAACAACGCTATTCAAAGAAAGACAAGAAAACAAAAGTAGCGCTTCACTGGCAAACTCTGTAGAGTGGCGCAAATATGTTTGGGTGTGAATAAAATCAATCTGGCCACTTTGCTACCACTCTGTCTGGCTTTATTTAGTTATTTTTCATATTTTGAACCTTTTATTCCCACAGCTGCATTTTGGAACAGTGCTTTAAATGGGCCGGTACTGTCCGGCACGGAGTACCAGCACTTTTTTATTTTGAGAGTGAGAGTACCGGCACTTCTCAAGAGAAATGCAATACCTTTAATTGGAGAGTACCGGCACTTCTCAGAAACAAGCAGGTACTCTGGTACAGAGTACATGCACTTCTATTTTTCCATTTCAAGCACTGCTTTGAAATAGAAAAATGTCAGAAAAAGACGACATTTCCAGTGTTTTTTTTTTTTGGGATCCATTTCACAGGGGAACAAATAAACGAAATAAGGAAAGAGAGGGTGAGAACCCTTTCTTGAAGTCACGGTTTTCAGTAAGAGAGGAGGAGCTGCTAGACAAAGAGAGGGAATAAGAGGGAGGAAGAAAGAAAGGTGGGGAGGGCAGCTGAAGCGGCAGCTTTTGTGACCTGGGAAATAAACTGCTTTGAACTAGGTTTATCACTATCATGGATTCACTGGAATCAAGAATCATATCATGCCTCTGAATTAGGGCCAATAATTCACTTTTAAAATGTCATTCCATCCAATGACAAATTGAGAAAACGCTACTATTTCTAAAATAAAAAATAACAGCCAAATATGGTGTGCACAGAGGCTACAGTGGCCTCGATTATAGTTTGTAATGCTGACAAGAATATAGATCAGAGTAGACGGTACTGGCTTGTAAATATCACCGGACATAAAACACAGTTGTGGACAATACCTTAAGAAGGGGCCGCTTGTATCAGCAAACCTAGAGGTATTCTGACCTCCTTCATGCGTGGGCTTGGCACAGGAAAAGCAGCATATGCCAGGATACAACAGACACCGGCAACAGGTTCTCGATATAACTTTTTTGTTGGCACCTCAGGTTGCAAAGGTAGAATACCTAAACAGATAGGCCAGGATTTTGGTTAGTTTTGTAATACAATGTAGGAGGGATTATATAATGTGCGTAATATGCCTGGAACAAATAGGTGGGGTGTGGCAGACACGCTATTACATTTCTGCCATTAATTATATTCGAAACATTTGCGAAATAATTGCTTGTGCCTGGTATTATTTTTAAATATCGTGCTCCTTCTTGATTCCAAAGAAGGGGGTAGCTTTGATGGGTGACCTCTGTACAATTCCTACGCCCAGAAAAGATAACCACAATAAGACCCAACACTCCAAATCCGCTATTTTTAATGTGAGTGGGACAAGATATTACTTTGCTGTGATGAAAAACTCCTGCCAAATAACTTTTGAAGCCTGCAGAACTTATGGAGATATGCAGCATACTTCAATGGAAGCTTGAAAATCAATCGTGGATTTCATTGTGCCAATTTTGAATGCTTCACTGATGTACGTGGGTGGCCTATGCAAATATACAAGAAAATCGGGCAAGTATGAGTCGTGTCAAGTTTCACAACTAGGTCGCACTTTAAAACCTCACACCTGCGTAACATCACATGGTCTGTTAATTACCGGCGACGCGGGTGCTACGATGCAATATGTTGGCTCACAGTGTAGGCCGCTGTTGTATCGAAGACCCACACAAGTGTTTCCATGTGCTTTTGAATGTAAATAAACAGTGACCCAGTAACTGAAGCGAGAGGAGAGAAAGAGGAACAGAAAAAAAGAGAGACGCAGGACCGGGAGACCTTTTTTTGCGGCCGGTTTGGTAAATATCGCGGCCATCGCGCTTGCCAGCTGATTTCGCGATTTTTTCGTGAATCACGAAGTGCTGGAGGGTCTGATTAGTGTCAAAGATTTATTATTAAAGAAATGCACTTTTTGGAAATTTGAAGGGACTTTATCATATTTTCATTAAATAGCACGGAAGCCCAACCTATGCTGTGTGTGGCCGTTCACCAGTGCCACGTGAAGTAACAGATGTAGCACTCAGGATAATGTGCTGCATGGCTAAATACCTACAAGGTCCCAAAGGCGAGACCTATTGGCTATGCCAATGCTTGCTTTGATCTGCCGTGGGGTGTTTGCCATTAAAAGGCACGCAGCCTTCAAATAGCAAGTAGGGGGGAGGAGGCAGTACAGCCGAGGAGACAAATAGAACAGCAGTATCAGGAGAGCACAAGAGAGGGAGCCAGCGTGAGTGCAAGTGAGTTCCTGAGCCTAAAAAAGCAACAATAAAAAAAAAGTGCTTGCAAATTAATATATTACATGAAGAGAAATAGCACATTAACAGGGGCAGTCCTCGTTGTAGGTTACAAAAGTAGAGAAGGAAGGACTACTGAGCATGTTACCCAAAGAAAAGCAGCCATTTACAAAGGACAGTAAAAGGAGCCAATTAGAAAGATGGTCGGTGCTTAAACCCCACATTCTAGATACAGCTGGTCTCGAAGAGACAGCGCATGTGCTGCCTAGGCAAGACCTAAAAAGAAGTGGGGGACTAACTAAGCTAGGCAGTATGCAAGTGACATCACAACGTGTGACATCACTGCGGGTCACATCGCATGTGGCATCACAGGAAGTGATATCTGTAAAAAAAAAATTAATTAAAAAATTGGGTATCTAAATGGCTATTCGTGGGTATTGAATAAAGTAAAAAGTTTGCTTCCAAATCCTAGTTTCTCTTATTTGCTTATAAAGTGATAACAAGCTGTACCCCTTTGTTTCCCACCACTGCTATTGCACAGAGGTGTGAGGATGTATATTGCTCCCAGACATGATTGTAGTGAGCAAAAAAAAAGCTGATGGACCTTAAATCAGCTTCTTATCTTAGCCCAGCTGGAGGGTAAAGTAAACAGCCCCTCCAGCTCCTGCACATTGTTGCTTGGGGGAAAACAGATAACGTGCAGGCGATGCTGAATGTGTCCTGATGTTGGAAAATGACACTGGGACAAGTTCAGCTTACTTCACTGGGGGCCAACTTTTTGGTAGGGGGACAGAGTCCACTCTGGGAAATAGTGGGTAGACGTGGTCTACCTGCATGTACCCCCGACTTGTGCCCTGTCCATAACCAGTGCCCCTTGCGCATTTACAAAATGGTGGCGGCATCTGACGAAGAGGTGAGTGAGGCCTTTAGCAGGTCCGTGGACGGTGCTGCCGTACGCTTGAAGTCTCTCCCACACTACTGTGGCCAGGACCACCGCAGAGAGGACACAATAGGGATGATGCTGTCCATGGCTGTAGCCTGGAGCTGCAGGTGGAGGGCTAGCCCAGCAGCCATCACTGTGATGGGTTAAGATCCCACCGGGTTACCACAGCAGAAGGGAGTGTGGTTGGTGGAGCACAGACCGTCTGCTCGAGCTCTCTATCTCTCATTCTGTCATCAGCGAGGCTGGGCCTTGACAGGGGCACAATTATGGCACAGTCATGGGATTCACCCCTCACTTTCCCCAGACTGGATGGACATGACACAGCAGAGTAGATTCTCCCAAACACACGAAAAATACCACATCTTTCACCTTCCATTCCAATAAAGGTGCGTTGTGGATAGGTATGAGACTGTGGCTCGGTGTAACAAGGTTGTTGGTCCCTTCTACTTTCTGTGCAGCTGATCCATGTTGCTACTGTGTCCCTGACTTGTGTATCAAAAGCCACAAGCCATAGCTCACTGCTGTTGTGCCCTTGGACATTGCAGTAGGGGTGTTCTGCCTCTGCCTACATACCATGTGACAAGTGGCATCCTACCAGCTCAAACCAACAGGGACATATCCACAGTAGTGGCCAGCCTGCCCCACTGGGGTGTTGCATACCAGAATTGCTGCTTTTGAAGGGCTGATGGGCTCTCCTCTAGACCGCTGGAGCAGACAGGCAAAGCAACACTTCTTACTGCTGTGGAACTTCTTGTCTGATCCTAGCGACACGAGGTATACAACACTGAATTGGATGACTGATCTGTGGTCTGCTCATACACTTTACTGGTAGCTAAGCTCCCGAGTTCCGTCTCTTCTCGACATAGAATGTTGGTGAGCTGGCCTAGAACATTCACATACCCCTAGCACTGTCATTCAGTGGTGCCATGGCCAAAGACAAAGGAGGCCATATTTGCCTACCACATTCCCAACAAATACACTGTGAACAACATTTCCAGTTTTGCACATTCTGGAACTGCACCCAGCCCCTCCACCTCTGCGGAAGCTCAAAAGGATTCTTCTTCCATAGATGTTCTCCTTCAAGCAATCTCATCGTCTCAAATAGTATTAAGGTAAATATATTCAAAGTGGGCCTCGATGTGGCTCTTTCACATCAAGGTGTTAGCAATGCAATGGACAGTCACTGATGCATAAGGCTGCATATATGAATGTGACGATTCTGTCAAGCTGTTCCAATAGTCAGTCGCCAGGCTGAAAACTGAGCCCAAGGATCTAGAAATTCTAGTTTGAAGATGCAGCAGCCCGTGCAAGATGGAATAATCTCTGCTTAGTAGGGTTCCCAGAGGGAGCAGAAGGTAATCACCCTGAAGATTCTTAGAGTAATGGCTTTACCACATTATTCCAGCAGAGAGGTTTTTTTCCTACTTGTAGTGGAACACATATATTTCCTGTTAATTCAAAAGCCTCCTCCCAGTGCTCCATGGAGACCAATAATTGCCAGGCTTTTCAATTATAAGGATAGAGATAAAATCCTAAAAGTGAAAAGGAGCTTGGCACTAGCCCATTAAAATCCCTTTGCACCGTAGTGTTTCCAGATTACACCACGAAAGTACAATTGCAAAGGAAGTCATTCGGGGAAGTCAAATAGAAGTTACGGCCAATTATTCAGTGTCACATGCTTTTATATATGACAAGACTAAATTTTCAGTATAAGTCCTTTTTCTTTGACACACTGGAGGTGGTTTAGAAGTGGCTGAAGGAGAGGCTTGACACCAGGCCAAGTGCAGGCCAATTCTAGCCCAGAAACAAGACCTTTTGGTCACAGCTGAGAGAAAAGAGAACAGATCCCAGAAGGAGACATCACTCACACCTCAAGATGGATGGTTCACTGGAAATATCACAACTGGGGCGTACCTTGCCCTCAAAGACCACTGACCTGGATACAACTCTGTTTCGGAAGGCACCCACCAGACCCAGCGAACAGACTTGGAGTGGTCCTTGGAGCTTGATCCCTTAGACTCCCCAGGTGATTTGATTTCAAGTGCAGGAGATTTTTTACCCTTTCCAGTAGTTGACTTATTGAGTGCTGTCATGTAGATCTGGTGGTTTGACCTTCACATATCCAATTTTTTTGTTACCTTTAACTCCAACACACTGTCTACTCTACCTAGTGGATTAGATGACATTGCTGGTTTTTCAGTGAGTGCCATAGGTGATCATTAGGTCTCCCAGCTGTACAGATCCCTCCCTGTTTGTTAATTCCCTTGACTCTATTCCTATCTCATGTAAAATGTGGGAGGCAGATGTGAGAAGCCTGTCCAAAGAGAATTGGTGAGATACCCATATGTCCCCCAGAGAGATTGTCATCTCTTCCCTTTATCGTTTAATCCAATTTAATTATTTACACAGTTTATTACTTTCGAGATATTCTGTGGAAAAAGAGTCAGGGACTCTTTTTCACTCTGTTTAAGCTGCTGTTCAGCGGAAGGCACCTTTTTCAATATTTCCCCATCCATTCGGATATACCGGGAGGAAGTTCACAACACCTTGTCTATGGTCTTAGGTTGGCCAGTTTCATCCTCTCCAAAACCAGCTTTGCGGTATTTAATGGAAGAGCACTTCTTGAAGTCCTCCTGCACATTTGGTTGGTACTGGCCTAACAGGACATTGCTCAGCGGTGGAAGGCTGACAGCCCCCCCCCCCACCCTAGGTGGGTAACTCCAAGTTATGAATAGAAGCATGATCCTCGAAAAGACCATATATGAGGCAGGAAGCGGGAAGATTTGGGAGCAGTGGCAGGAGTACTTTCACCTGAAATAGCTTATTCGCTGAGAAACAGTCCTGTGCTGGGCATCATGGTCTATTTGTATTGCCTTGTACTTGCAGATGCATCCTTAAATTTTGATGCCTAGTAGATGTGTACCATTTTCGTTTTATTATTCAGTAATTGTGCGGCCTGATGTATTGTCTTTTTTCTGTCTGCTTAAGACAAAATGCCAGTGTCATTGTTTATCAAAACTCTTCTGAATGGTCTACTCTGTGGCAACCTGAGCCCAGAGTCTGTGAAGGTCTGGAAAGTGGGGCAAGATGCACTTCCTCTTACTACAAGCAAGATTTTAAAATTTTAAAAAGGCAAACCCTTGACCAAGGCTTCCTCCCATGTGCTCAAACTTAGAGTGATTCCTGGACCAATGGCTTAGGTCTTTGTCTTGACATCAAAGCCTGCTCACACCAGAAAAGGAACCTTTGTAGGTGGCCACCAACCCTCAGGCTGGAGCCACTTGTTGCTGGGACAAGACTGAGAGAAAGGGGCTAGCTGGCCACCAAGAAGAGAAGCAGAGACCAAACTGCCTAATAGATCTGCCAAGGCCCAGCTGACTGACACATCTGCATGGAAGACGCCTCACAGAATAGACACTGCCCATGAGATCCTGAAGCCCGCCTGATAGACACCATTTTTCCTGTAGCACACACGACCTGCAGAAATCTGGTCTGGAGAAAATACGTCACCTATGTAATGGAGATGCATATGTACATCCATGCTTCATCTCTGGCAAACCTTCACTGTTCCCACCCCACACAGAATTCTTGGTGTGCCCATATCTGCATCTTCCAGGCATCAGATGAGCCTAATTTAGAGTTTAGCAGACAGTGACTTCCTCACAAAGCTGGTAGATGTCATGTGTGCTATATTGCAAGTGCTATTGTCTATGCACTTAGAATACAGTGGACAGACCATCCAACATCCACCCCTTTGTGACAGAGTACCCCCCTTGTGACAGAGTATTCAGTCAAACAAATAAGGTCCAGAGTTCTTTCCTTCAAACCCCTGCTAATGTGCTACATTCCATTGGCTGGAGCCACATGTCCTGATGCTGGAACAGTTTAATCTTTCAGTCTAAATCTCACAGTGCTGAAGACATTAAACTTAGAAAATATGTTTGCACCCCAACGCGTTTGACCACTTCCCATTTGGAACAGTTGAAGCCTTGGGGTTCAGTCCGTGTTTCACCATTGAAAAATCTTGATAGCGATAATCTCCTTTAGAGACACTGGCATCTAATTATTGATACCTAGGAAGAATTCACAGAGAACGACTACATTATGCCTACTTACCAGCACAGAGAGACCAGTTGGGTCCGTAACTGGTCTCCACATGAACCACATCCCCACTTGGCACCAACTACCACATCATTGTGGTATCCACATGAACCACATCCCCACTTGGCACCAACTACCACATCATTGACTGCCATCCAGAGCTGAACACAAAGACTTTAGACCCACAAAAATGTTTCTGTCCTTGACCTAGGTTCCCCTTTGTTGGAGTTTGGGTGTAATCATTTTCAAACATTGTTGCACTGTAGACTCAGCAGTTGGGGCTTCAGCCCACTGAACTGTCCAGTTCACACCCAGAAAGCATTTAAACAGAGGACACAATATATATAAAATGTTGCTTCATAGAATTCCTTTGTGTTTTTTAGGTTTCAGCTGAACAGCGCACATGTACTGTCAGCAAAATCTATGGTTAACAAATATAAAAGCTTAAGACAGGGTTAGAGCACACCCATTACTTAGCATTAGTTGGCTTCGTCGTCACTCTCGTTTTGTTGCTTCTTATTGGTCAGCGCCTCCTCCTCGCCTCCAACTTCCTCCTGGGGCTTCAGTGTTTGTCCCTGCTGTGGAGCATGGACCAAGTACAGCTTTCTGTCTGCGGCCAGTGTCCTTCCACTGGTGGAGCACTCCTTCAGGTACTTTTAAAAAAACTTTTTCACATGCACTCTTATAGAATGCATGTGTCTGCAGTCCCTCTCTCTCCCCAGCACCTCCCTCATTTTGATTGTCATTCCGCCCTCCTCCTGCTGTTGCACCTCCCTCCTACTGCCTTCCCCACCCTCTTCCCGCTGTCTGTTGTTGCTTCCCCTGCCCTCCTCCCACTCTCCCTTGTTGTGTTCCCCCACTCAGGGCCAGACTGGGAACCAAAACCGGCCCAGGCAAACTGATCGGCCGGCCCCCCCATGGAGGGCAGGGGGCAGTGCTGCCGAGCTGTTTTCTAGGGCCAGTTACGGCCGATTTTGTTACAGGGGGCCGATATTGGTGGCCCCCGGTAACAAAAACAGCCCCCCAGGGGTCCAAAACCGGCCCCCACCCTGGCGGCTTACCGGGGAAATGCCCAGTGCCCGCTACGGCCTGTCCGGCCCTGCCCCCACTCCTCTCGCTGTCTGTTGTTTCTATCCCCCACACCAACCTACCTCTGTCCTTAGTTTCTCCCTCTGCCTTCCTCCCACTGTCCTTTGTTTCTTCTCCAATCCTCCTCCTGCTGCCCATTGTTGCTGCCCACCCTCCTTCCCTGCACCTCCCTTGTGTTGCATGTCCCCCGCTGTTTTTACACATATTGCACAGCAGCAGTACTGCTGTGCAGCACGCTTAAAGAAAAAAAGCGATATGACGCGTCAACGCTGGCCACGTCATATCATTTTTTTCCCCATGTTACGCAACAGTCCGGCTGCTCTGCAATATGGCTTAATACAAAAAAGCGCTATGGCATGGTCAATGCTGACCATGTCATAGCATTTTTTTTACTTTAAGACATGTTGCACAGCAGCCCACTCTGCTGTGCAACATGTCTTAAAAAAACATTGACAAAGCCAATAGATCGCACATAGGCGAAACCTAATGGCTTTGCCAATGTTTGTTTTCTCAGTCTCTTTGTTTGAGACTGTGACTAAGGACTGTGGAGACCTGACGATAGTTGACAGTTCACAAACCAATCCATTGAGCCGGCCACAGATTGCAATGTTATTTAAAACTCGGGGCCTGGTGTGTAAACACTCCCAAAAAAATGTGGACCCTGTGTTAACTATTGAAGGGGCAGGTTTTCACAGTGCATCATCATTTTAACTGTTTTTTACTTAACTATATAATCAGGGCCACTGGAATAATGCAGCAGAGGGGCGACCAAATTATGCTGCAGGGTTGACTACATTTTGTGGCCAGAAAAGGCAAATAATGCCCTGTAATACTGCACATTTTGTGATGGCATTAGTTATTATTTTGGCATTTTTACACGTGCTAACAGTGTGTGGGCATAGGCTTCACCTTATTAGTACTGATGTAACACCCACATTTAGCAATAAGCAACAGAAAGGTGACTAGTTAACTTTTGTGAAGGACTTTCCACTGTGCAGCAACACGTGTTGCTGCATTTTCAGTAACTCTTAATCTGTCTGAGCTAGAAACATCTTCTTTGTTAACATTTGCAGATTATGCAGCAGATGTTGGATTATGTTGCAAATATGGCAACTCCATAATTATGTGGAGAATGCTGGGCCCGCAAAATCACATAATTCCAGTGGACCTGAGCATAAGTGAAGGTTTTATTCTGTATTGAAGCTGTAACTGTATCAGGACACTGAGGGGCCGATTCCGATTCAGGCCGGAAATCTCCCCGACCGAGCCGGACCCGGGGAGATTTCCGACCGAATCGGACCCTAGCAGTCCGACCGAACGAGTACGATGCGTTCGCATGCAATCGGACTCGATTCGGTCGGACTCCCATTGAAGTCAATGGGAGCCAGTCGTACAACGCGTACGCGGGCTCCCATTGACTCAATGGGTGCGAGGCGAACAAGGGCGCCCCCTACAGCAGGTACGCGTCGAAGTGACTCGCGCCGTACAAGCGCAGGTAGGGGGGACCCATGGGTCCCCCCTGTGTGTGACTCGCGCGGCTACGCGTACAGGGGGGTCCGACACGGACCCCCAAAGTGCGGCTCCGACTGCTCTTTGGAGCCGGACTGCGCGAGTCGGTCGGACTGCTCGGGGCGCGCATCGTACTTACCCGGCCGGGGAACGTCTCCATTGCGCGGAGCGAGTCGTGTCCGTGCGAGTCGGTCGGTGCGGTTGGGTCCCGCGAACGAGTCGGTCGGCGATTACGCAAACGCTCGCATCGTACTCGCTCGCCCGGACGCACGTCCGAATCGGTCGGGAAAGAGGGCTCCGAATCGGATCCGGCTAAGCCGAATCCGATTCGGAGCCCTACCGGCCGAGATCGGAATCGGCCCCTGAATCTGTGTGTTGTTTACAGCCATGCTTTATTTGAGTCTCTAGCTCCTGAAGTAAGGCTTGACTGATCACCTTTGCTTTCACTGGAGAGACAAGTGCTCAAAGGGCATTACATTGTAATTCAGGAAGAGCGCAATGGTATTTTGACGTGATCACCCTGATGGTAAATGGCCACACACTTCCCTAGGACCCCAAGATAAAAATAGGACTCACACAAACCTCCGCCAACGCACGTAAGCCCTGACTTTCAATACCCTTAGGTATTCTAGTACAGGGACCTACACACAGTTTAACCAGTGCACTTCGGTTCTGACTATCAGCAGTCTCAGTATTTATAGTTGTAACTGACACACAGCCCTGCCAATGCACCTCCACCAGAACTTCAGCGCTCTTACTTGGTCTAGCTCTGTGTCTGTCCACATTGCTGTTCCATACCTGCCAACTTGAAGAACAATCTCACAGTGTGAGAAAGGGGAGGGGCCTTAAAGGGGGCAGGGCCTGGGAGGCACTTTTGAAACCCACCCTGCCCCCAAGCCCCCTCCCCCCCCCCCAAAAAAAGCTAACCGAAGCTGCTGTCAATGTCCTGGGGTGTTTTCACACCCCTTAATGGACGTCGGCAGTTCAGAGCCTCTCGAAAACCAGCTAGAAAACCTCTATTTGCAGTGGTTTTCAGCTCGTTTTCCCTGCCAGAGTGTGATATCGGCTCCTCACTGGGTGACCGTGTGAGGGGAGCCGAAATCGTGTCACACTGTGGCACTGTGTGAGTTGGCAGGTATGCTCTTCCAATGCACCTCAGCTCTGATCTACAGCACCCTCATGTATTCAGTACTGTGACCGACACAGCTCTTCCAATGCACTTCAGTCCTGACTTGCAGGAGCCTCAGTTATTCTGGTACTGTAATCCACACGAAGACAGATTTACTATTTTTGAAGCAAATGTCCGCTGGCAGGCAAGTTGGAAAATGTGCAAACTTTGCAAGTTCATGAAATGCACAAGATGTTCAGTTCGTCCAGATCTGCGGGTGGAATTGCAAGTTTACCCGCTCCACTAAAATCCTATTTACTTGTATTTAAGAATTATTTTAGTGAAATGATAATGCTATTTCTATTAAGGCAAAGTCTTTATGTTGCTTTTGTCTAAGCTCTCTGTGCTGTAACCCAGAGCTCAGTAGCCAAATGTTCATCCAAGTAGATTGTGGCCTTTTCCTTCCGTTTCCACGTCACATTTACATCACGTTCGACGCCTTCGGCGGTGTTGCTGTTTGTCGGCTTTCCCTATGGTCAGTGCTTTAAATGGAAAAAAATAGGTGCAGGTACTCATTAAATTGAGCTAGGGATGTGGTAGTGGGCGGGGTTAGAGGCGGGGTGAGACCAAAACACTTCTGTTAAGTATTCATTTTGCCCTTGCATTGCCCTTGATAGTTGTCTCAAACTTTTCATATGTGCAGAGAAGGGCATTCACACCAGTTGCAGGACATGTGGCTTTACCTCCCTTTCTATCTAAGTATGGTACCATTCAGCATGGTGTCCCCCAAGGATCAGCAATCAGTCCGATTCTATTTAATATATATGTGAGCCCGTTGATTCTAATTATTAAATCATATAAAATCAATTTGGTGAATTATGCAGATGACACGCAACTCATTCTGTCACTAGAGGGAAATCAGTCAATACCCCTCGACAGTTTTCATGAATGCATGAAAAAAACTGCTACATGGCTTAAAGACAGTTCCTTGCAGTTCAATAGAGAAAAAACAGAAATCCTGTATTGCACGGCAAAGAAAGTCCCTCTTCCGCTCCCGGCTAACCTCTGGCCCATCCACACAGATAAGCCCCCAGTATCCTCTGAGGCAGTGCTCAATCTGGGGGTGGTTTTTGATGACAAGTTGAGCCTAGAAACGCAAGTAAACACAACGGTGGGAACATGTTTCTCCCTGGTCAGAGCACTACGGAAAATACTCCCAATGCTACCAATGACAGCTAGGGCACTGGTGGTGAGAAGTGTCATCTTGAGTCGGCTGGACTATTGTAATGCTCTGATACTGGGCGCCCCGAATTCCTTGATCATGAGACTTCAAAGAATTCAGACAATAGCTGCGAAGCTAGCTCTAAAGAGACCACGCAGATCCTCTGCCTCTCTGTCCCTCAAAGAGCTTCGCTGGCTCCCAATACTACAGAGGATACAGTTTAAATCGCTCTGTATTGTTTTTAAGGCCCTGCATAAACTTGGGCCTGTGCCACTGCAGAGAAAATTCGTCTGGTATGCCCCGACCAGAAGCCTCCGATCCTCTGCAGCCCATCTGGTTAGTACACCTAGATTTAGAACAACATAGAGGGTCATTACGATGGCGGGCGGACAAAGTCCGCCCGCCACCGCAACGGTTAACGGGACCGCCCGCAAGAGGTGCGGCGGTCCCGCCATGGGTATTAGGATGCCACTGCCACGGTGGCATCCCGTATTGTTCACATTGCGGTGGGCGGTGCTGTCAGCAGCACCCGCCACAATGCGAAAAACGCATGTTGTGCATTTGAATGCACAACGTGACAGGCACCGCGTGGTGCCTGCCACCTTGTGCATTCAAATGTAGGGGGGTACCATCGGTACACCCCATGTGCACCCCCCACCCCCCCAAAACCCTGGGGGCCCGCAACGGGCCCCCAGAAGCAAAGACCACATGCCTTTCCATGGCGGCAACACCGCCATGGAAAGGCTGCTTTCCGCCACCATCCTAAGTATGGATGGCAGTGTCTTGCAGACACCGCCACCATGTTAGGAGCCCTTCTCCGCCCGGTTGACGAGTCGACTGGCGGAAAAGCGGCGGACGGTCTTTCCGTCCGCCTGGGTCCCCACCGTCATCGTAATATGGCGGGGGGGAAATGTTAGGCGGGCGGACGAGAATGGCGGGCGGATCGCCACCGCCATACGGGCGGCGGCGATCCGCCAGACATCGTAATGACCCTCCAGGTTTGGAGGAAGAGCATTTAGCTCTGCAGCCGCTCGTTTATGGAACAAACTCCCGCCTAATCTTAGACAAATAGAAAATTTTCTACACTTTAGGAAGAAGCTCAAAACTTGACTCTTCCCAAGGGTGTAATGTAGATCAGTCCTCGTCATGGTAATATGTGCAAATTGGGGAACCAATGTAACCTCAGCGCCAGGATACCCATGGGGTGACAGTGCGCTTTATAAGACTATTTTACATAACATTACATTACATACCAAAACATGTGAGAAATGTATCAATATAAACAAAATGTGCTAACTCGTTATACAAAATGAATGTCAAACACCACATGTTAATGTTTCCTTGTTTTGTAATATTTACAGCTTCTTAATGTCATACTGTGCCTACTTACTTGCATTTGGCGCAGTCCTTATATATTCAAGAGTGCACACACACACACACACACACACACACACACACACACAAAACAAGTATTCCACGCATTTCTTTTCAAATACCACCTGAGTGTCCCGATTCTCTTCCGCTCTGATTTCATTTCTCTCCCACACACAAACATACACACAAACAAGCAGACAAACACTCTCTATCAGTCTTCACATCTCTAACCTCTCGATCCCTCCCCCTCACTTCTCTCCCATATGTATCTAACTCTGTCCCACTCTCTTTACCCCAATTGTATCCTATCATTCTCTACCATCACTCTCTCTATTTCTCCGTACCTCTCTTACTCTTTCCATAGCCGTCTCCATCGCTTCCCCATCTCTATCTGCGCTTACCCCTTCTGTCTATCTTTTTCCCCTTTAAAGTAAACTCTCGCCTGCTTCTTCTATCTCTGCCCCTTCACTCTTCACCTTCTCTCAACCCATTATCCGTCCTCTCCCCTCGGCAGAAGGCCCCATGGTCAGTAAGCTTTCAGTGGCAGACAGTGAGCACTGCTGGGTTGTGAACATGTGCAGTGTCCAGCAGGGTAGAGATCAGGGGCAGAACAATACTGGCCTCTGAGGGGAAGGTCAGTAGACCGCCTCGCACCTCACCTGGGCACCAGGGAGTCCACCTAGGTAATCCACCTCATCCCCGCCCATCATGGACTCAATGTCACAGCAGGCGGGCATGGTGGGGGTTCATTTGCAGGGGCAAGTGAGTCAGGGGAAAGACAGTCAGACCCCAGTGGGAGGCAAAGGGCTGTAAATGGCCCTGGTTACCTGGGTTCCTCAGTGGCTACTCCTGGGCAGGCTCTCCACCCCCCCCCCCTCATTCAGTCTGCACACATCACTGTGCCCCAGGCAGCAAATATGCTAAACACTATCTAATAAGACGACCCAGCATGGAGGCTCGGCAGGGGGCTGTTGAGGACAATGAGAGCTTTCATCTGGGTGGGGTGGGAGCAGAGGCCCACTTGCCACAGTAGCAGGCCTCCAGCAGGCCGTACAGGCCACATCCGGCAGCTTGCCACAGCTGAATGACACAGACAGACGGCAAAACGACAAACATGCTGCTAGAAAACCGGCACAGCTGGGCACTGGCCCAGTGCCCACCTTATCAATTCAACCCTGAGTGCCGGTACTCTCCTTGGCAGTGGAGAAGTGCTGGTACTCAGGGATCACTGTTAAAATATAGATCACAAAAACACCGACATACAAAAATATCGATGTGAAAATATCGGATACAAAAATATCGCAATCCTATACATAAACAAGATTTTACACAAATATCGATATTTAAATATCGCCGTAATAAATATCATGAACAAAAATATCTACTACAAACATATCGATAACAAAAATATCGAAAAATTTAAATTATAAAGAGACACAACAAAAATATCGATAACACTAATATCGACTTACAAATATAATTATAACTTATACAAAAATATCGATAATACTATTCAACATTAAATAAACACTCCTTACAACTATATAATAATTTAATATATTAAAACAAATAATATTAAATAATACCAACATATATAAAATTAATATATATTTAAAACAAATATAAAACAATTATAAAAACCCTAATAAATATATCAATTCATAAAAAACAATAAATATACTCACTAACACATAATTATTTACATATATATAATATACAACAATTATTAACGTTATAAAGTAAAATTATTAACAAATATTTTAAAATAACTACAACAAATAATATATTATAAACATCAAACAAACAACACATATATTTACCTAATTAAAAAGTAACTGCTACAAAATTAAAAAAACATCTCAACCAATGATTTTAAACTAAAAGAGCACAAACCAATTAAAATTGAGAAGTAATTAACTAAACACTATAAAAACTAAGAATTAACTTAAAAATTACCGTTTATCGGCCAAACACGGAGGGAGAGCGTTACTTTGCTGGAGAGAGAGAGAAAGAAGATCTACAAAAACTACTATCACAGATTATATTACAACACAGGTAAGAAAAATCATTATTTTATTATTATAAATGCCTCAACCTCCTTAACTTAACTACCTAAATCAATTAAATGTTCTCTTCTTTTAAATCAAAAGTAAACTTGCTAACAACAGCAAAAAATAAAATGTGATTAAGTACCTTATCTAATTCAACATGATAAAAAAACATGAACTATTAAAGAAGCAACTTTACCTAAAAATAAAAATAAAATTGTCTAATTTTGTAACATGCTTAAAAAGAGAAAACAAAACTAATAAATACATTTTTCTTCACAGCTTTGACAAACTGCATCTACCAAAGAACATCCACCAAATTAAATTCATCTACTGCAAAAGTAAGTATACTTTCAGTGTAAAAAAATGATTAAGACAAAGAAAAAAAAATAAACTCTAATATAATTAACGTAAACAATTTTCTACCCCATCTACAGAAATTACAACTGTGAAACTCAAAAAGCAGCAAATAAAAGCCATCAACAAAACTGAAAGAACAATAATGTAAGTATTTTCTTTAAATTACTAATAAAACAAGCATATTTATAAATGACAAAAGCATATTTACTCAACACATATGTATATATCTTCACAGATATACCCTAGAAATGGCTGAAGGAGCAAGCTTTATTACATCGCAAAAGGGAAAATTAATGCTTTGCTACATGGGTTATACCTTACACCCAAGAAAAGGTGAAAGATAATAAGACACATTGGAAATGTAGCAAATACTATTCAACTGCATGTTATGGTCGAGCTACAACTATAGATAACAACGTTGTGAATGTTAGAGAGCACAACCATCCACCCAATGTGACAGAATTAGAAGTAAGGGAAGCCTTAGAAACAATTCGAGAAGCAAGCACAGGCTCCCAACAAACAAGCAGTGAAATCTTGAAAAATGTGTTGACAAAAGTACCGGAACATGTCACAGGACAATTGCCCTCTATCCCCAACCTGAAACGATTAATCGCTAAAACTAAAAGAGCTTCCGATCCAACTCCACCCATCCCCCAAATCTTTCAAGAAATTGAAATACTGCCTGAATATACTATTACCCACAAAGAGGACAACTTCTTGATATATGACAACCAAAGTAAAGATAAAAGAATTCTTGTTTTTGCAAAGAATAATAACTTGCAAAAATTGAAACACTGTGAAACATGGATGATGGACGGAACTTTTAAAGTGTGTCCAAAACCATTTTACCAACTTTACACCATTCATGGTGAATTTCAGGAAACTAATATTCCCTTCATTTATGCATTGCTGCCAAATAAAAATAATCCCACCTATATTGAACTATTAACATCAATAAAAGAATTAACTGATAATTATTATCCCCAAAGGATAATAATAGATTTTGAACTAGCTATGATTCAAGCTATGCTTAAAATATACCCACATACTACAATGCAAGGGTGTTACTACCACTTTAATCAAAGTATGTGGAGACACCTCCAAAAATCTACCTTAAGTATAGAGTACTCTGGGGGGGCGCTAGGTGGCGCACGACAAAGATGGACGTGCATCAGTAGGGCTCCAGCCGGACCGGGCGGAAAAACATCCTAAAGTCCCATCCTGCATTGAATAACTACCCCAGCATACGTCCCAACGCGGAGCGGATCGGCAGCGGTAACCAGCGACCCGAACAAAAGACTGAAAGGCCAAGTTGAACTGGAGGAAACAGCTGCTGAAACTCGAAGCGGGAAGCGGCAGAAACGGACCGGAAAGGAGCGGCGGCTACTACTACTGGGAAAGGCCGGGGACGGCTGGGCCTACCACAGGCTGCCGAAGAAGAGAGGGGAAGAGCTGGACAGATACAGATACAGATACGGGTGCGCAGACCAACCGTACATTGTCGGCCAAAGAGGTAACGCCGAGGGACTGCACCACACGCGCTTCAGCACCAGCGCAAGACACCAGATAAGAGAAGTAGGGAGATAAAGTTCCGGCATCTGCGAGGCGCAGCTCACCGCACTCGTGGACGCAGAGACGGAGCTCCGGTTATGCATGCAAGTGACAGCTGGCAGGGGGAGCGGTGAATAACCCAGGGGTAGACTGAACAGCAAGGAAACGGGCGCATTCATATGCATTAGCGCTGCAGCATACCCTCCACTGCCCTGGTGACGAGGAAGAAGGGCCGCCATTTTGGGCGCAAAGCGAACCTGCAGAGGTGCTGCAGGGATAGACTCCCCTGCCACAGACTATTCCCGATCTGGAGACCGAGGCCAAGAAGGATCTGGCTGTAAGTGCTGCACCAAAGACATACTGACGCGCGAAAGATGAGCCTAGAAAGTGGAGATATTGCTGCTCTCTAGGTGACTGGACGGCCATTTTGATAGCGCAGAGCAGCCCGGACTGAGAATTGGTGCACAAGGCCTAGAAAGGAGGCAGCTAACAGACCTACGAATCTGATGTGCATACGGCGACTCTGACATACAAGGACGTGGACCCCCCCACCCGTGCGGTGGCTCCAGTAGCTCCGGAAGCGTGAGAGCACTTTGGTAAGGACTGCACAACATAGGGAACTGTACCACGCAGTCGTGCACAGCAGAACACAACGAAAACGCCACACCGAAGACTGCCATTATCAACTGTGGTGTACGGGCACTTAGGGATCTAACTTGCGTGATTCCAGAGTTTACACCTACGCACCACAACAGGACCCACTAGATTGTGCACCCCCATCAGGCACAGAACCCACACAGGACTGATACTGGTAAAAGAAAAAGGTGGGCATTTACACGACAGAGGCCGGAAGCCAAATATCACCCAGCATTCTGTCCAATAGCACTATAAGTCAATTAACATGGGGCGCACCGATGCTAAACAAGCGAAATTATCATTTGACTCTCGCAGACCACCCCGTTCCCAATCAGCGGAGCAGACAGACTCGCTTGCAGCAGACCGCCAAGAGGAGGACTGGAAAACGCTGCTACTAAGCATGAAACAGAGTCTAACATCCATAGACGCGAAAATGGACACCATGAATGCTAGGATGGACTCTGTGGTAAATAAATTGGAACAGCACGATCAGCGGATCAAAGAAGTCGAAACCAGGACGTCGGAGCTAGAAGATGGAGCGGTGGCTAATAGAGAGCACGTTCTCCAGATGGACAAATTGCTTAAAATAATTGCGGATAAGAACGAGGATTTGGAGGGCCGCTCCAGAAGAAATAACGTCCGAGTTCTTGGCCTAGCTGAAACGACCAACATGGGCCGAATGGAGGACTTCATGGAGAAGCTGATTATAGAACTCTTTGGGAGAGACTCTTTCTCAACGCATTTGACGGTGGAACGGGCCCACAGATCGCTAGCTCCACGCCCAACACCAGGAGCACCACCGCGACCAGTAATAATGCGCCTTCTAAACTACCGTGATAGAGACGCGGTACTACGACTGGCCCGTGAGAAACAACAAATACGCTACGAGAATGCTACCCTGGCCTTCTTCCCCGATTTTACGCAGACCGTTCAGGAAGCAAGGCGCAAATTTACAGCTGTTAAGAAAAAACTACAAACACAGAACATACCATATGCCATGATGTATCCCGCGAAACTGAGGATAACACACATCGGGAAACAGCATTTTTTCACAAACCCTCAACAGGCAGAAGACTACCTCCGCCAGCACCGCCGAGAAGTGTCCACCGAAGCAGCGGCACGAAGACGTTCCAGATCTCAGTCTCCGGTGTCGAACCCAGAGTAAAAAGACTGAACCAAGCTGCTGATCAAAGGACTGTCATGGCTGATCTATGATATATGAAATGCTCCAAGAGGGTGACGTATTATAATGAATAATGTATATGTAATCTGTTCCGCCCGGGCACTCGCCTCCGTCCCACTAACGAGGTCTGCCAGTTTGGGTAAGACAGCGGGTGGGTGAAATAGAGGAGGAGAGTGGGCATGTCGTGGGCCCCTGGCGCTTCCCACACGAGGGCGAGCCCCTTATTTTCCTCTGCGGAGGGTTGATAGTTCATTGAATTTGTAGTTTGTAGGGGGAGGGTACCAATGCTTAGCAAGTTGGGGATGCTACAGTGGGAGGGGGAAAGGGGATCAAATGGGAGATCATTGTTATATGTACAGTTGATTAATGGCAACGGCACATGCGTACAAGCAATAACCATACACCGAGGGAATGGCTGACAACACGAGAGACGTACACAAACTTAATATTCTATCTTGGAACGTGCGGGACTGAATAACCCACGAAAAAAGAGGCAGGTCTTAAGCTACCTTGATAGACATCACATCGGGGTGGCTTTACTGCAGGAAACTCATTTAGATCCCAGAGTTACTCCTCAATTTGCGACTGAAATGGGCATCATACCGATGCTTTTCGTCGTACTCGGGTATTCTAGAGGAGTGGCCATCCTTATTAGACGAGGGGTGCAATTTATAATGGAGGTTCGGATACTGACCCTGATGAGAGATACTGCTTGATCTGGGGGAAATTGAACTCGCAAGACGTAACCCTAGCCAACTACTACGGTCCCAATACCGACGATACACATACCCTACTACTGGCATGGAGTAAAATACAAACGCTAGGCACTACATATGTCATATGGGGGTGATTTCAATACGGTAGTTAACCCACAGATGGATCGTTCTCGTCCCTCCCCTCTGCACTACACCAATATGCAACGGTCACTGAAGGACGTAATAGACTCTAATTTCCTACTTGATACATGGCGGTACAAGCATCCCGAGATACAGGAAGGGACGCACTACTCGGCAGTACATTCGTCATGGGCCAGGTTAGACTACCTGCTAGTCTCGGTGGGGATGGCACACTGGCTGGAAAAAGTGACCCACCTTGCCCGCACATACTCTGACCACTCGCCCGTGGTAGCTAGCTCCTACAGGCCCCCACTACTCAGACCCCCTATATTGGCTGGCGACTCAACCCCTTGCAGCTACAAGACACTGCCTTCAAAAGTGAGATAGAGCAGGAAATTCAAGATTTTTTGAGCGCAATGTAGATTCGGCATCGAGCTTAACAACAGTATGGGAGGCATTCAAAGTCACCGTTAGGGGCTGGTGTATCTCTAAGGGAGGAGGCATACTTAGGGACCTGCGAAGGGACCTACAGAAATTAGAAAAAGACATAAAGGCCCTGAGGGGAACCCTCATGTCTGGTACAGATGACGGAGCAATAAGAGCTGAACTACGTAACAAAATGACAGAATACGAGATCACAGCGGACCGGGAAGGTAGATTCCGAGGGAAGGCCCATATGGCGAGGATATATGGAGAAGGGGACAGGCCAGGGAAGGCCCTGGCGAATACAATACGACCTTCCAAGTTCGCTAACTACATTGCGTGAAATACAGGATGAGCAGGGCAAAACACATAGGAACTTACCTGACCAACTCCGTACGTTTGTAGAGTACTACAAACAGCTGTACACGTCCCGCAGGAGTCTCCCACTGGATTTGCAACAATACTTCGAGGACACAGCTTTGGCGTGGCTGGGGGATACCCAGCGTGAGTTCTTGAGCCTAGATTTGGAGGTAGATGAGATCACAGATGCAATAATGCACATGCAAACAGGAAAGGCGCCGGGATCGGATGGGCTGCCGATGGAATTCTATAAAACATATGTGCAGATACTAGCTCCCATGTTGAGAGCAGTGTTTTATGAAGCTCTGGAGGAGGGTAGACTGCCCACAACTATGCGAGAGGCTCAGATAACCTCCTTGTTAAAGCCTGGCAAATCCCCGACAAGCTGTGACTCCTACCGCCCCCTGTCACTCCTCAACTGTGACACCAAGATACTGGCAAAAGTTCTGGCTACTCGGCTCAACCTCCTGCTGGAGCGGCTGGTATTGCCAGATCAGGCGGGATTTGTCCCCAATCGGGCTACATCCCACAACCTCAGGACATTAATGGCGGTACTGCAGGATATAGACCCTAACTGCTCGGGCGGTGGCAGTATTCCTAGACGCCACTAAGGCGTTCGATTCGGTAGAGTGGGATTATCTGATGGGAACCCTAGGTCACATGGGAGTGCCGCCCACTTTTTTGAATTGGGTGCAATTACTATACAGACAGCCACGGGCCACGGTGCTATTGAACGGGGACAGATCTGCCAATTTCTCCATCTCTAGGGGCACAAGGCAAGGCTGCCCGCTGTCTCCAATATTATTTGCCTTAGCATTGAGCCCTTGGCAGCGAAACTGCGACAACATCACAAAAACAGTGCCCTGGTGTACCCGGTCCAGGCAGCTGCTCATCTCCCTATATGCGGATGACATGACGCTATATATAAAAAACCTCAGGATAATCTTAATCCCGTCTCTACGCGAGATCACTAAATTTGGGGCCATCTCGGGAATTCAAATAAATTGGAATAAGTCTGCGGTGTTCCCACTCACGAGCAAGACTACCCAGCACCAGCTAGACTACCCACTGACCTGGGAGACAGATGACTTTAAATATTTAGGAATACATATCGTTAGGGACAAAGAAGTATTAATGCGCACAAACTATGGACAGGCCATTGAAAAATAACGGATAACATATCCAAGTGGATACGATTGCCCTTGTCAATGGCGGGCGAATTTCATTAATCAAGATGACGATCCTACCAAAGTTTTTATACCTCTTTACTAATATACCGTATCATCCAGGTAGATTTTTCTTTAACACACTCAGGACGCAACTGGTCCGGCTCGCTTGGGGAGGGAAACAGGCACGGCTCAATATGGCCACGCTGATGCTGCCCTATAACCAGGGAGGGTATGATGTCCCTAACTTTGAGCAATATTATCACTGTGCGCAGGCGCACTTCGCGGTCTACTGGCTCCACCCGCCTCCTTATATGCCACATCTGGCAGTTGAAGATGGGTATATGGCCCCGACAACCCCGGAGGGATACATATTTACACCAGTGAAGGAAAGGGGGCGAGATCCATCCACGGTGGACTGCACTGTTGCTGCATGGAGATGGATGGCGCGCAGAATGGAAACGACACTGATGTACTCCCCTAACATGGCACTGGTAACAACCCATTATTACGAGCTACACAAGAAGGGATATGCCGTGAGACTGCTGGGCAAACTAAAATACATATCAAATAAAAAATTGATTGCACTAGCATACGTGCCAACAACAGAAGTAGCAAATTATTATAACTTGTTAATAGATAGTCCTTTCTACCGCATTAATGAAACAAAATTAAGTCCCTTGTTAGATTACTTTGAGGACACCTGGGTGGGGAGGTTGCATCGTTCAGGTCACCGTAGACAACCAAAATTCCAAATTCCCTGGTGGAATGTCTACGCCAGCACTATTGCACAAAAAGCAAAAATAAATAACGCGGTAGAAGGATGGCATAATGCCTTCCAGGCCACAATAGGGAGAGGGCAAACAACACTACACAAACTAATACAATCAATAAAAAAGAACAAAAGTTACCAAGAGCTCAGAGTGGAACAATCTCTGAGCAAAATAGGACCAAAACTGAGTAAACAAATAATTAATATGTACGAATACCTCCAACAAAAAACGAGAATGTATCCAAATATACAAGGTCTAGAATACATAGACATGATAGCAAAATCTATTCTTTAATGATTCGGGCCGGAAAAGCACCGACCGACTCGGATCCGGAAAAATACCGACCGACACGTACCAGTGGCGCCCGACACGCCAAGTACGATGCAAGCCGCGATAAATCCGACCGACACGTCAGGAAACCAAGCCGACCGACCGAGCCGCTCGGAAAATAGCAATCCGGCCGGAAAACACGCGAATCCAACCGACCGACACGCACCCGGAACAAATCCGACCGAATCGTACTCCGCCAACTCCAACCCGCAAAGTACGATGCAAGGCGCGAAAACACGACCGAGTCGGACGGAGGACAAGCCGTACGACCGACACGCATACAAAACCGAGCCGAAGCAACACAATACACCGCGACCGACGCGTACGCAGCATACAAAACTGCACAAACACAGCGTGAACGAAACGGAAAACACCGTACGAGACCAATGCAGGGTCCGACTGGTCACAAGAACGTTTCCAACATACACAAACAGCACAAAGGAAAAATCACCCAAAAAAAGGCCAAACAAGCAATTACCAAGCCAATAAATACTGGGGGGTGGGGACAGAGAACAAAGACACACCCACAACTCCACCTATATAAAGGACACAAATCACTACCATGAGCCTTTGCAAATGCCATTTCACTGCCAGCACCCAAGAGAAAGCAACCACACACCCACAGCTCATCCCTCACACAAGCCACACACCATCAGCACACCAACAAATACCTACCTCACATACACCCAGCAAAACACACACTCACACACCCTCACCTGCACACCAACACACACATCACTCACCATCACCACCCATCACCATGCCCCCAAGAAGAATCCCAAGTTCCTAGATTGTGAATTGGAAGTCCTGGTAGACGAGATCCTCAGGGTGGAGCCACAGCTGTTTGGCACTCTGGTCCAACAGACCCCCATGTCGCAGAAAACCAAGATGTGGGAGAGGATCATCAACAGGGTGAACGCCCAATCATCATGTCGGCGCACAAAGACGGACATCCAGAACAGGTGGTATGACGTGCGCAGGAGGGTACGGGACCTGCTGAAGATAGACTACAGCAACAGCCAACAGACCGGCAGTGGCCCTCCTGCCAAGCCAATATACCTCAGGCCCTGGGAGGAGAAGGTGCGGGCCATCCTTCCGCCAGTGAGCGTATATGGACTAGAGAACATCCCAGAGCCTGGTGAGTACACAACAAATGTACACAATAAACTGCCACAAAACACACACATCACTGTCAAGGGGAGAGTCAAACCATGCACACATAGCAATTACACAGCAACTAGAACAGAATCATCCCAAAATGTGTATGTCAGTCAGATAAACACAACACATGCCATCAAAAAAGTCACATCCAACTGTGCCAACACATGTACAAACACAACCACAACTACAGCTAGGCAGTGGCACAAATAGAACTAACACACACATCCACACATGTAGCCACCACAACAACACCAACACACAGTGAAGACCACTCAAAGGAAGGAATTCTGTGTATGCTGGCCAAGTCAGTGTAGCCAATAGCATCATGGGAGTCGCAGTCACACATATTGCCCCCCCACAACTGTCCCATCAACACCACCCTGAACCATGCTCACATCACAGGGAGTGGAGAAGGACTCACAAGATGGCTGACACTGGCTACTGCTGTGGGGAGCACAAGGCCCTGCTGCCAACTGTGCACCAACAAACAGCAGGACACCACTGACTGACATCCTGAGAGACAACTTACACTCCCTGCAATGCAAGCACGTTCCATGGTGGGCTATCTGGCTGGCTGGGTGGGAAGGGGGACTTGCAGCACTGACTATAGTCACCAGCACCTCCCCTCACACCCCCCCAACACAAACTCCACAGTACCCACCTGGTAGAATGCAATGCCCTCCATCCTAACACAAGATCCCACAAAGCACCACCACCCTGGGTTATGTTGTGTGAAGCACAGGGACACTCTTGGGACTCTTAGCCAAACAACTGCCAGGACAACACTCCCAGCCATCCTGTCAGCACAGCCAGCCCACCCCACAGGGAAGCAGAGTCAAAAGGAAGGAAGCATGGGCATGCTGGGAAGGGGGTGGAGGCAATAGCATGATGGGAGACGTAGTCACAGACATAGCTCACCCCCACAACTGTCCCATCAACACCACCCTGAACCATGCTCACATCACAGGGAGTGGAGAAGGACTCACAAGATGGCTGACACTGGCTACTGCTGTGGGGAGCACAAGGCCCTGCTGCCAACTGTGCACCAACAAACAGCAGGACACCACTGACTGACATCCTGAGAGACAACTTACACTCCCTGCAATGCAAGCACGTTCCATGGTGGGCTATCTGGCTGGCTGGGTGGGAAGGGGGACTTGCAGCACTGACTATAGTCACCAGCACCTCCCCTCACACCCCCCCAACACAAACTCCACAGTACCCACCTGGTAGAATGCAATGCCCTCCATCCTAACACAAGATCCCACAAAGCACCACCACCCTGGGTTATGTTGTGTGAAGCACAGGGACACTCTTGGGACTCTTAGCCAAACAACTGCCAGGACAACACTCCCAGCCATCCTGTCAGCACAGCCAGCCCACCCCACAGGGAAGCAGAGTCAAAAGGAAGGAAGCATGGGCATGCTGGGAAGGGGGTGGAGGCAATAGCATGATGGGAGTCGTAGTCACAGACATAGCTCACCCCCACAACTGTCCCATCAACACCACCCTGAACCATGCTCACATCACAGGGAGTGGAGAAGGACTCACAAGATGGCTGACACTGGCTACTGCTGTGGGGAGCACAAGGCCCTGCTGCCAACTGTGCACCAACAAACAGCAGGACACCACTGACTGACATCCTGAGAGACAACTTACACTCCCTGCAATGCAAGCACGTTCCATGTTGGGCTATCTGGCTGGCTGGGTGGGAAGGGGGACTTGCAGCACTGACTATAGTCACCAGCACCTCCCCTCACACCCCCCCAACACAAACTCCACAGTACCCACCTGGTAGAATGCAATGCCCTCCATCCTAACACAAGATCCCACAAAGCACCACCACCCTGGGTTATGTTGTGTGAAGCACAGGGACACTCTTGGGACTCTTAGCCAAACAACTGCCAGGACAACACTCCCAGCCATCCTGTCAGCACAGCCAGCCCACCCCACAGGGAAGCAGAGTCAAAAGGAAGGAAGCATGGGCATGCTGGGAAGGGGGGTGGAGGCAATAGCATGATGGGAGTCGTAGTCACAGACATAGCTCACCCCCACAACTGTCCCATCAACACCACCCTGAACCATGCTCACATCACAGGGAGTGGAGAAGGACTCACAAGATGGCTGACACTGGCTACTGCTGTGGGGAGCACAAGGCCCTGCTGCCAACTGTGCACCAACAAACAGCAGGACACCACTGACTGACATCCTGAGAGACAACTTACACTCCCTGCAATGCAAGCACGTTCCATGTTGGGCTATCTGGCTGGCTGGGTGGGAAGGGGGACTTGCAGCACTGACTATAGTCACCAGCACCTCCCTCACACCCCCCCAACACAAACTCCACAGTACCCACCTGGTAGAATGCAATGCCCTCCATCCTAACACAAGATCCCACAAAGCACCACCACCCTGGGTTATGTTGTGTGAAGCACAGGGACACTCTTGGGACTCTTAGCCAAACAACTGCCAGGACAACACTCCCAGCCATCCTGTCAGCACAGCCAGCCCACCCCACAGGGAAGCAGAGTCAAAAGGAAGGAAGCATGGGCATGCTGGGAAGGGGGTGGAGGCAATAGCATGATGGGAGTCGTAGTCACAGACATAGCTCACCCCCACAACTGTCCCATCAACACCACCCTGAACCATGCTCACATCACAGGGAGTGGAGAAGGACTCACAAGATGGCTGACACTGGCTACTGCTGTGGGGAGCACAAGGCCCTGCTGCCAACTGTGCACCAACAAACAGCAGGACACCACTGACTGACATCCTGAGAGACAACTTACACTCCCTGCAATGCAAGCACGTTCCATGTTGGGCTATCTGGCTGGCTGGGTGGGAAGGGGGACTTGCAGCACTGACTATAGTCACCAGCACCTCCCCTCACACCCCCCCAACACAAACTCCACAGTACCCACCTGGTAGAATGCAATGCCCTCCATCCTAACACAAGATCCCACAAAGCACCACCACCCTGGGTTATGTTGTGTGAAGCACAGGGACACTCTTGGGACTCTTAGCCAAACAACTGCCAGGACAACACTCCCAGCCATCCTGTCAGCACAGCCAGCCCACCCCACAGGGAAGCAGAGTCAAAAGGAAGGAAGCATGGGCATGCTGGGAAGGGGGTGGAGGCAATAGCATGATGGGAGTCGTAGTCACAGACATAGCTCACCCCCACAACTGTCCCATCAACACCACCCTGAACCATGCTCACATCACAGGGAGTGGAGAAGGAATCACAAGATGGCTGACACTGGCTACTGCTGTGGGGAGCACAAGGCCCTGCTGCCAACTGTGCACCAACAAACAGCAGGACACCACTGACTGACATCCTGAGAGACAACTTACACTCCCTGCAATGCAAGCACGTTCCATGTTGGGCTATCTGGCTGGCTGGGTGGGAAGGGGGACTTGCAGCACTGACTATAGTCACCAGCACCTCCCCTCACACCCCCCCAACACAAACTCCACAGTACCCACCTGGTAGAATGCAATGCCCTCCATCCTAACACAAGATCCCACAAAGCACCACCACCCTGGGTTATGTTGTGTGAAGCACAGGGACACTCTTGGGACTCTTAGCCAAACAACTGCCAGGACAACACTCCCAGCCATCCTGTCAGCACAGCCAGCCCACCCCACAGGGAAGCAGAGTCAAAAGGAAGGAAGCATGGGCATGCTGGGAAGGGGGTGGAGGCAATAGCATGATGGGAGTCGTAGTCACAGACATAGCTCACCCCCACAACTGTCCCATCAACACCACCCTGAACCATGCTCACATCACAGGGAGTGGAGAAGGACTCACAAGATGGCTGACACTGGCTACTGCTGTGGGGAGCACAAGGCCCTGCTGCCAACTGTGCACCAACAAACAGCAGGACACCACTGACTGACATCCTGAGAGACAACTTCCACTCCCTGCAATGCAAGCACGTTCCATGTTGGGCTATCTGGCTGGCTGGGTGGGAAGGGGGACTTGCAGCACTGACTATAGTCACCAGCACCTCCCCTCACACCCCCCCAACACAAACTCCACAGTACCCACCTGGTAGAATGCAATGCCCTCCATCCTAACACAAGATCCCACAAAGCACCACCACCCTGGGTTATGTTGTGTGAAGCACAGGGACACTCTTGGGACTCTTAGCCAAACAACTGCCAGGACAACACTCCCAGCCATCCTGTCAGCACAGCCAGCCCACCCCACAGGGAAGCAGAGTCAAAAGGAAGGAAGCATGGGCATGCTGGGAAGGGGGGTGGAGGCAATAGCATGATGGGAGACGTAGTCACAGACATAGCTCACCCCCACAACTGTCCCATCAACACCACCCTGAACCATGCTCACATCACAGGGAGTGGAGAAGGACTCACAAGATGGCTGACACTGGCTACTGCTGTGGGGAGCACAAGGCCCTGCTGCCAACTGTGCACCAACAAACAGCAGGACACCACTGACTGACATCCTGAGAGACAACTTACACTCCCTGCAATGCAAGCACGTTCCATGGTGGGATAACTGACTGGGTGGGTGGGTGGGTGGGAAGGAGGTCTGGCTGTCAACCAAACACAATCAATGCAGACCATGTTCACACCCCAGAGAATACATAGAAATGCCCAAATAATGCAGGACAATGTGCCACACCAATATCAACCCCTGACTGTGACGACTTAGGACAATACAATGTACAGGCCCGCACCCCGAGGCACAGTCACAACTGTCAGGTGTGTCAACCACTGATGCCTGCAGAAACATGACATACATTGTTTGTGTCTCCCAAAAACAGGTGATGATAGGGACACAGCAGCAGACGCTGAGGAGTCCCAGTCCCAGGCTCAAGAGGATGCCGAGCTCACTGGCGTCGTACAGCCTCTGTCCTCCTCGGACGATGAAGAACAACCTGGCACATCCGGTGCAAGTCAACATGCTGCACCAGCAGGACCACCAGCTGCAGCACCAGCAGGTCCACCAGCTGCACCCCCTGCACCCACCCCTCCAACGACTGTCACCACGAATACCATCCCTGCCGACATGGACAGAATAAGGAACAACACCAGCGCAGTGACCCTGGACCAACCTGGGGCCATGGACACCACCACCACCACCAACCCCCAAGGTGGACCAGGGTTATCTGTGCGTGCAACTGCACACACTGCACATGTCAGCAGGGGTGGTGGGAGGGGTGGGAGACAGAGGTCGCTGCTTGCAGACGTTGCTGGTGTGCATGAAGACCCACAACTGGTACGCATAGCTGATGCGTACCAGTCCAGCACCGGAGAGCTCAGCCAGGTAGTGGGGCTCCTCAGAGACATCAAACAGCAGCAGGCTGCCCATCATGCCCGCTTGGACTCCCACATGTCCCAAGTGGAGTCACACATGTCACGTGTGGACTCCCACATGTCACGTGTGGACTCCCACATGACCCGCGTGGAGTCCAAGTGGGATGTACTACATGAGATGACGGCGGTGCACAGGGACATTTTACAATGCCTCCGCCAGATGAACAGCAACCAGTCCACACCTCCCTGTGTGCCAACAACATCTGGTACCGAACAAACTGCAACTGCCACAGGGAGGGAGGAGGACTCTGGCGGAGAGTCCCCTGCACCGCAGCAGCCTGCACTTGAGGGCCCCCCCCAAGAAGAGGGGTCGTCCGAGGAGGGGAAAGTGAGAGGCTGATGGCCAAGCGCAACTCCCAGGAAGCCTGAACCTGTTCTGGATTTTCGCCTTTGTGCACAGACTGTTCACCCTGTTGATGGCAACACTACTCCCACACATTGCATGGGGAGTATAAGTTGGAACAATGTGTCAGACAACAGTGGCCCCGATACTGGGGATCCTGTCTACCTGGACTTTCTATTCATCTAGGAACTTGGGATTGCAAGATTCATGTACAGCACAATCCATCCTATGCACTATTATCACAATAAACACACTAATACACCATACTTGCCTCTGTCGTGATTCCAACGTGGGTGCTGTTATGGGGATGATGAACTGCAAAATTACACAGTGTATGCGAACTGCAACAGCAAGGACAACACAGGCATGTGAGTACAGGCAACGTGACACATATGAGGGAGACACACCACCAGGGCTACACAACACATACACACCTAGGCCATCTGACTCATTGCCTACACTGATGTTGCCAGGGAAGACGGTGCAATGCACAGACACCACACCCATTCCCAGTTGTAGTCAAGTAGCCCACAGGTGCAGTAAGCAAATGGCAGTCAAATGTGTGACCACAGACAACGCACATCACTAAGTGAAGCACAGGTTTATTACACAGTAGCAACATGCCGTAACCACTACAGATGCAAGGTAACCCCACCTGGTAGCGGGCACACAGTCAACAACTGTAGACAGAAGGAAGTCCATGGGTGTGGCGCACATCACCTGTAGGGACACAACAGCTACCAGCCTGGATGTGCAATCACGTCGTCGGTGGACACAGTTCACCAAACGAATCTGAAAGTACCCTGTGAAGGACAGAAATGACACACAGTCAAAAGCAATGCAGTACAGGACAGAACAGCAAAACTCATGCACAATACATGTTACAAGATACCCACCCAGAACCAAGTTAGCATGTCAACACTGTTGGGGAGTACAGCCCACCTGTCACCACACATCGCAACACACATCCTGTCAAGTAGCCCATGGACACACTCCAACAGCACCAGAGCACCACCCACACATCATGCCAACTCACATCATTCACATGACACCTCAGGATACTCACATTCAGCTAAAGAAGTTGGTGATGAGCTGTGTGCGGACATCACCATCACCATCATCATCATCATCGTCACTGGCATCGTGGTCCAGGCCAGGATCCTCCACAGGTGGCGGATGTTGGTCATCGTCATCCTGGATGAGAGGCAACTCCTTCCGCACTGCCAGGTTGTGGAGCATGCAGCAGACGATGATAATCTTGCACACTTTCGCAGGGGCATATGGGAGGGACCCTCCGGTCTTGTCCAGGCAGCGGAAGCGGCTCTTCAGGAGACCAAAGGTCCGCTCAATCACTCTCCTGGTCCGACCATGTGCCTCATTGTAGCGCATCTGGGCAGGTGTCACAGGGTTCCTGAGGGGTGTCAGCAACCACGGCATGTTGGGGTATCCCGAGTCACCTACGGACAGACAAGTGCACATCAGCTGACTTGGAAAAGTGGGCGGAATACTACAGATCAGATCACACACAATGGCACAAAGTCAGTACACACCGACAAGCCAGGCACGCTGGTTCTGCATCTGTGCCATCAACCTGGGGATGCGACTACTCCTCATCACAAAGGCATCGTGTGCTGAACCAGGGAAACGGGCACACACGTGTGTGATGGTCATGTCTGCAAGACACACCACCAGTGCATTGACCGAGTGGTAGTGCTTGCGGTTCCTGTAGGCCTGCTCCTGGGCCTGTGGTGGTACCAAAGCCACATGTGTCCCATCAATGGAGCCAATGACATGCGGCATCCTCCCCAGGGCATAAAAGTCACTCTTCACGTCAGTGAGTCGTCGCAGTCTAGGGAAATAGATGTACCGGTTCAGGAAGAGCAACATTGCCGCCAAAACATCGCGGAGCACACGGCTGAACATGGTCTGTGACATCCCACCAGCAGACGCCACAGTATGTTGGAAGGTACCGGTGGCAAAGAAGTGTAGGGCTGCCATCACCTTCACCTTGGGGGTCAGCGCTGTAGGATACGGCCGGCCAGGCTGCAAATGTGGGGACAACTGCACTGCCAAATCCTCAATCAGCTGCCTGGTGAAGCGGTACCGTCGGATGCTGTCCCGCTCCACCATCGTTGCCAGGTCTGGGAATGGCCGATGGACAGCAGGAGCCCTGCAGTGCAGAGGAGAAGTAAGCAAGATCGTCAGTCACCCCACATATGCGGCATTGAACACACTCAAGATCCCAACATACATCATCATGAGGCACAACTACATGAAGTGTGCAGTACCGGAACGACATTTATGGTACATACATGGCCAACATCTGTCAACACGGTCCTACAGGTGGCATCAATTTGTCCCAGGTTGGCCCATTGGATATCATGATGCTGTGTCACAGTCACCCCCCAGTGACATGTGAGGACAGATGTGCCCCAGGCACCACAGCTCAACGACAGGCACATTCCCAGGGACCCTGTAATGCCACATGGACACTGGCATCACCTGGAGTATCATGTGTACACCACAACAAAACAAACATGACCCCCACAGGTAGTGGCTACACTTGCCATGGCAGGAGAGCCATGGACGTCTGTGACACACACGCACAACATCAGAGTCCATGCACACACAACGTGGATGTGGAGACTGTCTCCCATTGTGCACATGAAATCAGAGACATTGTAAACACTACATGCACAAAGACTGTGGAGGGCCATCACTATTGTGCCACTGGGACACCCTGGCTCAAACATACCGTCCCACATGGGACTCACGGGGTATGTGACATGACATACACAAACACCACTGTGAAATGTGACCATGGCACATGCACAGATATGAACAGTTGCACATCACAGTGGTCACGTACACGTAACACCCATGATCCTGTCCCCATGAACACGTGCACAGCCTGGGGGTGGCTGCCCACAGGTGACACCCACAGGACAACATGTACACCAACATACACACAATAGGAAATGCAGCCTTACATGCCTTATGATAAGGTTTGGACAGGCTGTCGTGATGTAGGTGTGCCCCTCACTCCCTGGGAGCTATCTGTGGCTGGCATATGTCCATCTGAGACAGGCATGCTGACATATGCCAGTCACATGTACAGTGATGCGTTGTACTGCAATGGACCGATCGGTGCCTCCGGCCGGCCCATTGCATTCAATGTGTGCGGGTACGCGTTGTACCCCTGTGCGCGTTGAACAGCAATGGACCGATCGGTGCCTCCGGCCGGCCCATTGCTTTCAATGTGTGCGGGTACGCGTTGTACCCCTGTGCGCGTTGAACAGCAATGGACCGATCGGTGCCTCCGGCCGGCCCATTGCATTCAATGTGTGCGGGTACGCGTTGTACCCCTGTGCGCGTTGTACTGCAATGGACCGATCGGTGCCTCCGGCCGGCCCATTGCTTTCAATGTGTGCGGGTACGCGTTGTACCCCTGTGCGCGTTGAACAGCAATGGACCGATCGGTGCCTCCGGCCGGCCCATTGCTTTCAATGTGTGCGGGTACGCGTTGTACCCCTGTGCGCGTTGAACAGCAATGGACCGATCGGTGCCTCCGGCCGGCCCATTGCATTCAATGTGTGCGGGTACGCGTTGTACCCCTGTGCGCGTTGAACAGCAATGGACCGATCGGTGCCTCCGGCCGGCCCATTGCTTTCAATGTGTGCGGGTACGCGTTGTACCCCTGTGCGCGTTGAACAGCAATGGACCGATCGGTGCGCACCCATTGACAATGGGCTTGCCTGGCAACGGACGCGTTTTTGAATATTCGAACGAGTCGGTTGCTGGAAAATCAGTTGGTCACCCACAACAATGTTGCAAAATAATGTATGTCATGAAGTTGAAGATTTGAAGGATGCTGTGGGCGTGTTTTGGTGCTGCTATTCCATGGATTGGCCAGATTCAGAAGATGCAAACGACTTGGACCTATCACTTTGGACACAAGGGACAGTATCTGCCTCTCCAGCACATATATATTGCTGCATGTTCCCCTGAGAGCCCACTTGCCTGCACTACATGCTCCAGGACGACATCTGCCACTGCACTGCTGCTGTCTCTGCCCCTCTGGACCCTGCAATGGCACGTACTGTGGAGAGAGCCCCAGCCTTCAGCCTTGAAGAGAACCAGGCCCTGCTGGACAGCCTACTTCCACAGTACAGCAAGCTGTATGGGACACCAGGGGAGCAGGTGAGTGTTCTGTGCACTGCCTTTCTGAATGTGCATTTTGTCTGACTAGCAAGGCTGAGAGTCAGCACACCACTGGCTAGCAGGCTCACTGAGTAGTTGTCACCCCCATAGTGTGTAGTGACTTGCACTGGACAGGTATGGTGCAGTGACAGTGCTTCTGAACAGGGTTTTACTCCCCATGCTATGATACCATGTAGTGACTTCTGGAAAACTGTCCATGGGCAGCCGTGCACTGCCTGGGTACACCATGTGCCCCTGTGATTGCGACATGTATATGCAACTGTGTCATGCACGGATATGTTGCATGTGTAGTAATGTCCTTATCACTTTGTCATCCTGACAGGCTTCTGCCCATCGGAAGCATGAGATCTGGAAGGACATCGTCCGGGCTGTCCGGTCCGTGGGGGTCTACAAGCGCCGGATCCGCAACTGCCAAAAGAGGTGGCAGGACCTTCGGGGCTGGACCCGGAGGATTGCACGGGTCCAGCTGAAGCTGTCGCCTCCTCGCAGGAGGGGCGGAACACGGACCCTGACCCCCACATGCTCAGGATCCTGGCGGTGGTCTTTCCAGACCTGGATGGGCAGCTGAAGGCCAGAGAGCAGCAAGGAGGGGGTGAGTCAAAGACTGCACTGTGTACTCTGTCTAACATGTTATGTGCCCTCCTCGGGCCAGGTTGAACTGCCACAGTACAGCAGTCATGTTGTCCAGGAGCCATGTCCCTCTATTGTGCACTGCCCACTCCTCATCTGATACCCAGGTGTGGCCCTTACATGCAGGGAATTCTGTCACTTAGGACTGTGTCCTTGCAGTTTGCTTGACTCAAGGTGGGAGACAGCATCTGTTTCCCTGACTCTGTGGTGGGCATCATGGGTGGGTCCATTGCTTACACAATGCCTGTATTCTGACATGTAGGGTAGTGTCACAGGTCTCCCATATGTCCAATAGGTATGACCTGGACAGATGAGGGTTAAGAGGATGTGTTGTGGGGGGATGTACATGTGCACTTGTGCAGCTCCAGGACTTGCATTCCCCATGACCTACTATTGTGACACAGTGCAGAGTGTTGTTGTCTGGCTGCAAAGTCATACATCACTGAGACAGTGATGTATGACTTTGCAGTCATGCCTCCGCCATGGCATGTGTCTACTGATTGGTGATCCTGCAGGGGAGTGACATGTGCTACATGCACACCATAGTGGCGCTGGCTATCAGGACATGGGTGCATCATGGTGTCTGTCGCTGGTATGCATCACATGCATTTCCTATTTGACTCTGGGCATCCCTTACATCCGTAAACCTGTACTGACTCAGTGGCAAGAGCTGTGATGTGTCCACACCGTGTCCTCTGCACTGTCCAACTACTGTGTACTTGGTGCATGTGTCAACACTGGGGTGTTGCAATCCAACAGACACCAGACAGATGGGTGCAAGGCCATGTGGGATGTGAGTGCCATGCTTGGCATCAGACTGACAATTGACTTCTCCTGTTCAATTAGTGCACTTTTAGCAATGTACAACTAATGATGCCAGGGCTTGCTCTGTGATGTGCTGTGCTCACAGTGGTGTGTGCGTTATGTGCAGGTGACTGATGTCTGTCTGTTTCCCCATTGTTTGCAGATACATCCACGGCCACGGAAGGGGACAGCTCCACGGACCAGGAGGAGCCGGAGAGCCAGACTGGGTCAGCAGCCGAGGAGTGGTCGGAGGGACCCAGTGGCACGGAGGGCGAGGGGAGCCACACCGAGGAGTCCTCAGCAGCATCCACCTCAGCTGAGGACCAGAGCAACTCGGAGGATGACTCCCTTGTGGAGGCGGGTGTCAGCAGCCACCACACCCCAGCTAGTGTTGCTGTCCCCGCCACCACCAGCACCACCACCGCCCTCCCATCGGCTCCCATTCCCCAGGTCCGTGGAGGCTCCCATGTCCGGGAGCGTGTCTCCTTTGGGCCAGGCACCGCACCCCCTGCCCCTGTGTCCCCTGCTGCCCTGAGTGAGGAGTCTGTGTACCTCCTTCGCCAGCTCCATGTAGGGCAGACAGCCATGCTGAGTGTCCTCCATGCGCACACCGCGCTGTTGACTCAGCTGGTGTCGTTCATGGAGGGCATCTCATCGGGCATGTCTGACCTACAGAGGGGCAATAGGTCCATGGACTCCTCCCTGACGGCAGCAGTGTCCCTCCTCAAACGGTCCCTCACCCCTCCTGCCTTTGCTCCATCCACACTCCCCAGCACCTTACCCATCCCAGGCACACACACACTGGCACACACCAGCACACACACATCCAGCACACTGACACACACGCCAATGACAAAACGCACACGCAAGCACATTCAGGGGACTGAAGCCAGACTCACAGGGGATGGGGCCCTGGAACACACACACGCATCCACATGCACTGCGCAGTCCTCAGTTCCCTCTCCTCCAAAGCACCCTCCCTTGCCTCACCTGCAACCCCAAAGTCACAGCAGCTCTTCCTCTGTGACCTCGGCCTCTTCCCCACCGATGAAGCTGCTCCAGCATCCCGGGGGAAGAGGAAGCCCACCCACACGGAGCAGAGTGCCCCTCGCCCCCGGACACCCTCCCCCAGGCGCAGACGGACTGAGGCCCCCACCCGCAAGTCCCCCGGAGTGCTAAGAGCAAGACCCCGCCACCGCCCTGCAGCTCAGGCACAAGGTCTCCGTCCTCCATCCCTCAGGCCCCCACTGCACAGGTGCCCCCACCACACCCTGCCCCAGGTTCCCCCACCCACAGATATACCATCCCCAAGATGCTCCGGCCTTCTCCCCCTGCCACTTGCTCTCCCAGCACCACACCCCCGCTGCGCTTGTCTGTGCCACTGATGTGGTGAGGGTGTCCTCCCCTCTGTCCAACCCACCTTGCCTGTTCCCCATTCTCCTCCCCTGGAGGTAGGCACTGCAGTGGAGTCCACTACCGCCCTGTCTGACTTGGGCACTGCAGTGGCGGACCTGTCCACCCCATCTGCAGGGTCCACTGCAGTTGTGCCGGCACCCACGACATCTGTGTCATGCCCCCCAGTTGTGCCGGCACACACCATGTCAGACACCTCCACTGCAGTTGTCAGTGGCTCTCCAGCACCCACCACCCCTTCCCTGACTCCCCTGGTGAGCCCTGATCCTGTCCCTGCGGTGCCTGGCCTGCCCCCCGGTTGCCCCTCCTAGTGGATTGTCCCTGGTATTGTGCAGGCATGCGTAGGGTGACATCTGCCAGTGTCACCCTGTTTGAACTTTGACAATGGACTGGCCATTGGCCTTTGCTCTTTTTTCAGGACTTCGTTTGGCCTCAACACATATGCTGAATAAAGCAACTTTCTTTTCTCTAGTGCTCATGCTTCAGATGTACATGTTGTTGGTGCAGCTAACCATGCCCTTGCTGCAGTGATGGTGATATCTGGTCTCATGATTATGAAGTGTTACTGTGCAGGAACCCATGTGGTCCAGGGGGAATGTGTCCTATCATGTGGTGTATCCATGTCATCAATAGCAGCATCTGAGGGTGTCATGTGTTCAGTATTTGGCAATGGGTTTCCTACTTACATTGGCAATTTCACATCTGTGGCTTCCACCCCTGCACATCTGTTGTGCCTGCCATCGTTGCTTTTGTCTACTTCCCTGACCGTGTTGCCATCTCCAGTGGACATGCAGGTTTGGGCATCAATGGGGAGGGACTCATCCGTGTAGTCAGTGCAACATTGCTATACAAGTGTGTTGGATCTGTGCTGATGATTCCGTTGGCACATCCATGACCAGGCTGATGTGATGGGAGCCCTCATTTGGTGCTAATTGTTGATTGTGTGACCAAGTGCTCAGCTGACATGATGGGGCCCTACTGAGGCAACATATGGCACAGCTTTCCTCACACAGGAGTGGAGTCCCCTCATGGCAGTGTGTACACGTGTGACATTGCCTGCGCCCAAGGTGTGTGTTGTATGTGCATGTCTGTGTGTTCACTTCCATTCATCTGCGCATGCTGTGATCCCTAGTGTTGTACCTGTTTGTGATGCTTGCTGACTTGAGCTATGTTCCCCCAAAGTCTTCTCCCTGTGTTCTCTGTGATGTGGGTGCATGGCACATTACTGGTCATCAGGGTGTCACCCATAGGTGTGTTTGCTGTCAGGGCAGAGTTTGTGTGCTGACGCAGATGGGTCACAGTCAGGTTTCCCTTTGGCACTTGTTGTTTGCCCCTGTCATGTGATTTCCAGTTTGTGTTATCTTTCAGTGATTGTGACACGTTGTGTGTGTGACTGCTGGCACTCCTTAGGGTCCGGGCTGCAATGTTGGTTGTTGTCTATGTGTGTTCTTTGTGGGTGACCTTGGTTTCTTCATTGGTGTGTGACTGTGGCTGGGATCCCATTGGTCGGTGTGGTATTGCCGTCATGTCCATGTACAGCGTAGTGTGCAGTGTGTCAGACATTCAGGAGTCTTGTTGAGTGTCCATGTGTGATGTGTTTCTACACCTTGGTTCCCACCCACCACCCTGGAATAGTAATGGGTGCATGTGCAATGTCACCAGTGCATGTGTACTTCACTGCTGCACATTGTTGGAGGTCGAGGGGTGTGGTGTTGAGTGTGTGCAGATGAGAGTTGTTGCCCGGCTAGTCCCCTGCCTCCATGTTGGCCTTGGCTTACTGGCCATGCTGATTGATTTGTGCTTGTGTAGGTGTGATGGTAGTTAGTTGCTCAGGACACCTGACTGTGGTTCACAGTGTGAACGACATTTAGCTTTGTCATCACAGTGGTATTTTTCTTCAGCCCAGGGTCACCACATTGTGGGGGCCCTGGGGGTGGTGCTGTGGTGTGTCTGTGACTTGCTGTGTCAGTTGTTGTTCCTACGTGCCTGTGTGACATGTGTGTTTTGTGCTCCCTCTCACCTGTCAATGCCTGCTTGCCCACATAGGGGATTTGGATCCATGAGTTACCTTAGTGTGGCAGTGTATGCACATCTGTATGATTGGTATTCAGCTCTCCTCATGTGTTGTGTTGTTGCCTGGGGACAATGGCACCCCCACCCCTCACCTGCTGTGTATGATGACAGTGTTGGTCTGCCTGTTTGTGTTTGTGCATCTGCACCACTGCATTGGCATATCTTGGGTGTGCCATTGGCTGTATGTTGTTTGGTGTGTTTCCCCTGCTGTCCCTGGGACTCCTAGGTCATCGGTCAGCACAGTGATCATGGTTTGTGTGTCCCATTGCTGCCATGGTATGGTATCTGTTCACCTCACATCTGCTGTCTCCACAGGGTATCTGCATTTGTGTGCCCATTGGTGCAAATATGTGGTTCTGCATTCTGATGGTCACTTCTGTCATTGTGTCATTGATGACTGTTGACGGTCTCAGCCACCATGGGTGTTGTTTGTCTGCACATGGCCAAAGGAATGTTTCATTTGCACTGCAGTATTTGGCTCCCCCAATTTATGTTGCAATGGGACACATACACTACTTTGCCACAGATGAGTTTTTGGTTCTGTGACCAGGAATGATCCATGCAGTTTGGCAGTTGCAGCTCTTTCTTTGTCAACAATTACCTTTTGGTCACTGTGATGATGAGGGTGTAGACCCCATTGCCACAATGGTCAAAATGTGCTTCAGCTATGGACCCCACACTTGCCTTTTGGTTACTGTGATGATGGGGGTTTAGACCCCATTGCCACAATGGTCAAACTGTGCTTCAGCTATGGACCCCACACTTACCTTTTGGTCACTGTGATGATGGGGGTTTAGGCCCCATTGCCACAATGGTCAAAATGTGCTTCAGCTATGGACCCCACACTTGCCTTTTGGTCACTGTGATGATGGGGGTTTAGGCCCCATTGCCACAATGGTCATGGGCTGCTTGCATTGTGGGTGCCACACACATATATGTGTGGCACATGTGCTAGGGGGTCACATTGTATGTTCAATGTCATGTTCGGTGTTGTAGGCATTTGACACAGCCTGCTCACACGCTTGTCATGGTGGGGGGGATGTCTTAATCTTGCATTCCCTAGGTTGTGGTGTGCTTGTTGTGTCATGCATTGTCCATCCTATGAGTGGGGGTGGTAGTAGTGGTAGGCATCCAGCCCCCTGGCTAAGGGTGGTAGTAGTGGTGGGCATCCTGCCCCCCTGGGTGAGGGTGGTAGTAGTGGTAGGCATCCTGCCCCCTGGGTGGGGGTGGTAGTAGTGGTAGGCATCCAGCCCCCTGGCTAAGGGTGGTAGTAGTGGTGGGCATCCTGCCCCCTGGCTAAGGGTGGTAGTGGTGGGCATCTGGCACCCCCTGGGTGAGGGTGGTAGTAGTGGTGGGCATCCTGCCCCCTGGGTGAGGGTGGTAGTAGTGGTAGGCATCCAGCCCCCCTGGCTAAGGGTGGTAGTAGTGGTGGGCATCCTGCCCCCCTGGGTGAGGGTGGTAGTAGTGGTAGGCATCCTGCCCCCTGGGTGGGGGTGGTAGTAGTGGTAGGCATCCAGCCCCCCTGGCTAAGGGTGGTAGTAGTGGTGGGCATCCTGCCCCCTGGCTAAGGGTGGTAGTGGTGGGCATCTGGCACCCCTGGGTGAGGGTGGTAGTAGTGGTAGGCATCCAGCCCCCCTGGCTAAGGGTGGTAGTAGTGGTGGGCATCCTGCCCCCCTGGGTGAGGGTGGTAGTAGTGGTGGGCATCCTGCCCCCTGGGTGAGGGTGGTAGTAGTGGTAGGCATCCTGCCCCCTGGGTGAGGGTGGTAGTAGTGGTAGGCATCCTGCCCCCTGGGTTGGGGTGGTAGTAGTGGTAGGCATCCAGCCCCCCTGGCTAAGGGTGGTAGTAGTGGTGGGCATCCTGCCCCCTGGCTAAGGGTGGTAGTGGTGGGCATCTGGCACCCCCTGGCTAAGGGTGGTAGTAGTGGTGGGCATCCTGCCCCCTGGGTGAGGGTGGTAGTAGTGGTGGGCATCCTGCCCCCTGGGTGAGGGTGGTAGTAGTGGTAGGCATCCTGCCCCCTGGGTGGGGGTGGTAGTAGTGGTAGGCATCCAGCCCCCTGGCTAAGGGTGGTAGTAGTGGTGGGCATCCAGCCCCCTGGCTAAGGGTGGTGGTAGGCATCCAGCCCCCCTGGCTAAGGGTGGTAGTAGTGGTGGGCATCCTGCCCCCCTGGGTGAGGGTGGTAGTAGTGGTAGGCATCCTGCCCCCCTGGTTGAGGGTGGTTGTGGTGGTTGGCATCCAGCCCCCTGGGTTGGGGTGGTGGCGCGCATTCAGGCCCCTGTGTGCATATGTGGCATTGGTGATGGGCATCCCGCCCCTATGGTGCTGCTGTTGCTGGTGTAAGTATATTCAGATTCCCAGTGTATGTGTGTGATGTGTCGTGTACGTGTTGTATGTGTTTTGTGGTTGGTGTCTGACTTACCTTCTGCGCCGTACGCGTCCGTGCCTGTTCCGGTAGTAGATGTAGAATATTGGTATGATCGGGACGAAGGGATTCATGGTTGGTTCGTGTCGTTCGTCCTTCTCGTTGCTTCGCGTCGTCCTCGTCGCTTGGCTTCGTCCTCGCCGCTCGCGTCGTCCTCGTCGGTGCTGTGTTCGTCTCGTAGCCGTGGATCGTGTTGTGGCGCGATTCGGAGCTTATGTGCGCCTCTCCCGGATGCTTTGACGTGCCGTGCGTAGCGACGGGTTCGGCGCGTACGGAAAGCGCATCGTACTTGTCCGGCCGGACGGGGCTGCATTTTCCCTTCCGTGCGACTCGATTCGGCGTTTCCGGATTCGCCTCGGTCGGAGAACAGGACCTGGTTTGGGTGAGTACGGCTCGGCCGGGATTTTTGCTGTTGTGCGCATCGTACTTGCTCGTTCGGTGTACTGTACGGATCGGTCGGGAAACTGGCTTTCGCATGGCTTTTTTCCCGACCGAATAGTATTGGGTGCGCCTCCGACCGAGATCGGAATCGGCCCCTCAGTTTGCTGTTGATTCTCTGAGTGTTGTGATGTGCAAAAGATACATAGTACTCATTAAATTTTGGGCGCATACCTCTGCGATCGTCAGCTCCTGCACTTATAAATGAGGCCATCCAACCTGACAGTCAAGATCAAGCAACAGAACCTGCACCATTGGTGCATGAACAGAGTGCATCTGAACAACTTCATGCCACTTGATCTGGTTGACTAATGTGAGTGACTCAACGACTCATCAAAGAAATATAATTTAACTGTTGTTTGTACTTTTTATTTAACAAGGGGGGAGATGTAGTGTTGTGAGACTAAGGGGGCGATTCCGATCTCGGCCGGTAGGGCTCCGAATTGGATTCGGCTTTACCGGATCCGATTCGGAGCCCTATTTCCCGACCGAATCGTACGTGCATCCGGGCGAGCGAGTACGATGCGTGCGCTCGCGAAATCTCTGACCGACTCGTACGCAGGACCCGACCGCTCCGACCGACTCGCACGGGGACGACTCACACCGCGCTATGGAGACGTTCCCCGGCCGGGTAAGTACGATGCGCATCGCGACCGCTCCGACCGACTCGCGCAGTCCGGCTCCAAGGAGCTGTCGGAGCTGCACTTTGGGGGTCCGTGTCGGACCCCCCTGGAAGCGTAGGTGCGCGAGTCGCACACAGGGGGGACCCATGGGCCCCCCCTACACGTGCATGTACGGTGCGACCCGCATCGACGCGAACACGCTGTAGGGGGCGCCCTTGTTCGCGTCGTGGCCATTGAGTCAATGGGAGCCCGTGTACGCGTCGTACGACTGGCTCCCATTGATGTCAATGGGAGTCCAACCGAATCGAGTCCGATAGCATACGTGCGCATTGTACTCGTTCGGTCGGACTGCTAGAGTCCGATTCGGTCGGAAATCTCTCCGGGTCCGGCTCGGTCGGAGAGATTTCCGGCCCGAATCGGAATCGGCCCCTAAGTGTGCCGGGACCCTTGAAGTTCTGGGCGGCCTCAACAGAGGAAGTACGTAACTGGTTGGCAGGTGCTAAGGTGTGGTTCTTAACAGTTATGACGTAATCAGAAAACAGTGTGTGATTGTATGCGGAGGAATAAAGACATATAATCCAGAGCTCTGTGTGTGTAGTATTCATTTGCATGCTCCTGTCTTGGGGTGCACGCTACATACAGGTGACATACAACATAAATGAAATGTACTTCTTGTGGAATAAGGAGACCATTTTTCCCTGAGGAGTATCTTTGTCACATTGAAGATGTTGTGACCTACAGAAGGGCTCTCTTTATATTGCAAGAGGCTGAATCTTTGTACCATTATAGTATTGCATTGTATTGCAGTAAACAGCCCCTTCTATTGTTGACGCTTAAGCTCACATTTACTACAGTATGGGATACTTTTATTGCTCAATGCTCCAGTCAGTTTTTCTATGCAAACATTTTTTACAAAGGTTTAGTGCCTTGGAAAAATAAGCATTCTGTGCAATCATCACAGCCGTGTGTCCTATAGTTGCTTTACAGGCTGTAAAGAGCAGGTTATGTAGCCTTTTCATGTGAATACTACATTTTACTAGCAGTGATGTGTGCATTAATGTATTTATTTCCTGCATCAACTGCCTTCTACAGATGCTTCATTCTCCAGCACCATTATTTTGAAATGCAAATGTCATGTAGTCCAGACAATAGACAAAGACAAAAGACTATACTTTTAGATTTGTGTTGGTGTCAGGGCTGCGTCTGCAGTCATTTTGGCTGTAGATGAATCCTGCCATGCACAGCTGCTTGGGCAGTTGCAACTCTGCAGAAAGAAACAGAAAAGGGAAGTTGGTGTATTTTAATTGTAGAATATTGTGAGTGGTGTGCACTAAAATAATAACAAAATTAATTTGGTTTGTGGAGTACAAGTTGAAAAATGTTTAGCATGAATATGTTTATGTTCTTGCCTTCTTTAATATTTTGCCAGTTCTATGATCTTAAAAAAAATCACCCCTTCATTTACACCAAAGGAGATCCCAACAAGAGAAGAGTAGGAGGCAGGGCAGGGAGAGGAAGATGGAGCTCCCTGCTCCAGGAAATAAGTTTCCTGACCCCTAAATGCATTCTTCCCAAAAGCGTTGTAAGATTAGTTAAAAGCAAGTCGATCCTGCAATGTCCACTCCCACCTCTTGCTTTCCGTTCCCTGCATTTTAAGAATGTAGATAACCATGTAAAATTCAGGCTTGTACTCAAGCACTGACAAAATATAGAAACACCAATGATACAATAAAATCATTTTAAACATTTATTTTTTAAAGCATGTATGTATGACATAATACATTTATTGTGTGATGACGGAGTTTACTTTTGAGATATAAAAAATGTCTTTGTGAAATGCAATGAAAGCTTTTCATAGAAGGTGAAATGAAACATCAAGTAACCAATCGCAAGTAGTGAGAAGGTAATACTCCGCTAGAGAGTAGTAGTAACAATGAGAATGCAGATTGCTGATCTTTCAAACCAGACCTAAAAAATTAACTTCAATTTCAATAACCAATTTAAGTAAGCATTTTAAATGTAAAAGTAGGTAAAAGAAAGCAACCCCTATAAATATTTAAATGAAAATCTATAATAAATGTTTGAAAGTGTTGCATTATCGATTGAGACTATAATCCAAAATAATGATAAGCATCACCAAAGAAAAAATGAAATATTAAAATCAGTGGACACCAGTAAAAATCAAAATTATCCACAAAGAAAAACAACAGTTAGCATGTTATCTTAAAAATTAGTATGAGATTGAAATGTGGAACATAATAAAATTTGACTTCAATCCAAACAACGAAAATAATGTCACCTTAAACATCAAAGATAAATAAGCCAATTAATAAATATCCCTAATTAACAAAATAGTAGAAATATTACATTATGAAACAGATGGAAATGAAAATGTTACAAACTGCACAGAAACATAAGCAACACCTCTGTCTGCATTTAAAGCCTTTACTATGGAATACAAAGTGGCATTTTGTCCCATTGAAGGATTTACCTTCCAATTTAGAAACATTTATAGAAGTCAAAAGTCTTGAACAACATGGACGGTGTACCCAATTTGGTCAATCAGAAAACCTCATTGTTAAAGCTCATATTAGGCTACGGCCTAATATGAGCTTTAACAATGAGGTAGCATTGGGTAGGCTTGGGCTCCATGAGCTCACATTCAATGCATGGGAGCTCCCACTTAACCACTGGTAACTGGTATACTAACTTACAAGCAGTCCCATGTCAAAATTCAACCTACTGATCCCATCAGAACTCGTGGCTAGAGTTTTTGTGTTTCTCCCAGTCCAGAAATATAGACTCAAAATGCAATATTATGGCTCCCTTAAATCCTCAAGTAATGTTCTGCCCTGTATACTTAAGAACCTTGGAAAGTAGATCTATTTAAAGATAGGAGTTCCCTCAGAACCATTTTCAACAACAAATAGTCAACTTTAAAACATAAATGAAGGCCTATATTTACAGGGAGAAGTATCAATCTGAAAAACACACTAGGTCTCATTTGACCTAATGTGTTTGCTTGAGTGAAAAACTATTTATGAATGTCAACCTAGATACAAAAATAATGACAGTTTAATTTATTATACAATCATAGCAAATAATGAGTATGAAATATTGTAAAAGCAAATGTTTGTTAAGAAGGGTGTTACAAATAATATGTGGTGATGGCACAGTTCTGTAGTGACTAGTGAATGTTCTGAAACTAGACACAATTCAAGCACAGAGCCACAGAAAGAAATAGGCAATGTTTATGATGCAAACTGAGTATTTTGGCCATGGGGTAAATTCATGAAAATTGCCTGAAACAGGGGTAGTATCCATCTATGATTATGCAGCCCAAAATATATATACACAGTCAGAATTTTGACCCCTAGACATGTTGCTTGTGAGGTCTTCATTAGGACAGTATGTCAAAGACAATTCAGGATAGCATCCCTAAAATGGGAAATATCTATTACAACGCAGGCATTACATCGTAATGCCTTTTCAACGCAGCCAATACAACAAATGTGCCATTACAATGCATGCTATTACAATGCATGCGATTACAACGCATATGCCATTACAACGCATGCTATGACATCGAGAATTAAGGTAAGTGTCTAGTTAAGTACTATGAAATAATTTCTTTTATTTTAGTAGTATTGTATTTAATAGTAATATTGGGATTGTTTCCAAAATGATTAATTTAATATTTTTAGAGGTGTAATTATTATTCTCTGACTGGGGATGCAGGAGAATTAGGGGTTTTGTGTGGGAGTGTATTAATACATTGTTATTAATTTGAATGCCTGGGTATTAATGAATATTACATTTAATATGTACTTTTAGCAATTTAATAATAATTGCATTTAATGGTTATGAGGGTGTGACACCTTTTCTCTGGCACTGGATGAAAAGGAATGAGGGGTTTTGGGTTTGTGACTCTATTAATACTCAGGTATAAATTTTAATACCTAGGTATGAATAAATATTACATTTATTTATTTGTTAGCAATTTAATAATAATTAAAATTAATACAGTTGAGGGTGTGACACCCTTTCTCTGGCACGAGATGCAAGGAAATTAGGGAGATTATGTGGAGGAGTGTATTAATACTCGGGTATTAATTATAATACCTGAATATTAATTAATCATATTGTATTATTAATTTTTCGTAATTTAATAACGATTCAAAATAATACTTACGTGGGTGTGACACCCTTTCTCTGGAACGGGATGCAAGGGAAAGAGGGGTTATGGGTGGTGGAGTGTATTAATACCCGAGTACTAATTGTAATACCTGGGTATTATTGATTATTAAATGTAATAATATGTTTTATCAATTTAATAATAATTCAAAATAATTTTTATGAGGGTTTGCCACCCTTTGACTGGCATGTGATGTAAGAGAATTAGGGGTTCTGGGTGGGGAGTGTATTAATACTCAGGTATATATTTTAATCCCTGGTTATTAATGAATATTACATTTAATATTAATTGTAAGTAAAATAGTGATAATTAAATATAATACTTATGAGGGTGGGACACCCTTTCTCTGGAATGGGATGCAAGCGAAATACGGGTTTTGGGTGGGGGAGTGTATTAATACCAGAGTATTTATTTTAATACATGTTTATTAATTTAATTTAATAATATTAATACATTTAAATTATATCCAATAATAAAAATACAAAATTATGTGAGTTTAACATTTATAATCTGGTATGAGATGATACAGAAATACATTTTTTGTGTAGGGGTGTGTAGTATTTTTAAAACATTATTTATAAATATTAGTTGATATATAATAAATTAATAAAACATGTACACTCAGATAATATTATAAAAAACAGTAAATAAGATAATGAAAAAACATTTATTAATAATTGTTAAATGAAATAAATAAATAGGACATATAAATGTATTTATTGAAAAGATGTATTTATTTAAAAATATATATAACAGTGAATTTGAAATTCTCATTAAATTCAGTGATTGATGTGTAGTATTCATCCCCACAGTCAGGAGGAACAAAGAACAAGACATTAGGGCCTGATTATGATGATGGCGGGAGTGCCACCAACAGCCCATCAGTAGTGGTCCCACAGCCATCGGAATGAGGATTCCCGCCCGCCACATTAGGATGGCGGGCGGATGTATGGCGGTCGGAGAGACTGACTGCCACGGATCTGACGGGCTCAAGGAGCCGATCGGACCATCAGAGGGAACTCCATTCCCTACAATGGTGGCGGTGCCTGCCAGGCACCACAATAGGGATTATGATGTCCCTCTCCGCTGGCCGTTTCATGGCGGTTTACAGAAAGGGACATTGGGGGCCCGTGGTGGGCCTCCCTCCTCCCTGGCCCTCAGCTGTGGGTTTTGGGGGGCACCCATGGTGCCCCCCTACATATCCCTGCACCACGTGGCAGGCACCGCATGGTGCCTGCTACGTAGTGCAGGGATATGTGTAGTGTCCCCTTACACCTGCCGCAATACAAAATATAGTCAATGAGACCGCCGTGGTGGCGGTCGCATCCTAATGCCTATGACAGGACCGCTGACAGCCTGTTGGGCGGTCCCATCTCCGATAGGATAGACCACCATCATAATCAGGCCCTTAGTTTTTTTAACTCAAATTGCAGTTTACTGTCTGATACGTAATCCTCAACTAAGGATGTTTTTAAAAAATGTCTCCAATATGCCTGTGACAAGTGAAAAAAATATCCTTGAATTAAAGTATCAGGATACATTTTACTTATGGTGTTAATCATTGAGAATTCTAAATCAATTATCACTTTTCTAGGACTTTTATTTAGTGTTTTAGATTTTAGCACTACTACAAATTCAGTGTAAGTTGAGGTTTGCTCATCTCGGAGTAAACTGTACACTAAGGGAACTACAGTGTGATTAATGTAGGCATGAACAGTGTATATTTGAATGAATGGATGGGGTGTGGATTTAAACATCCCATCCGTCATCCAAATATCACTAGTCTCCAAATTTACTAGATTACGGGGTGTGCTAAAGATTAGTATTCTTTTCTGAGGGTTTTTGTTGTCATGCAAAACAAAGGTTTTATTAGTAACAGTAACAGTTAGTTCAGGAGCAATGTTAATATCAGAGTATGTTTGGGGTGTTACATTTTGGGGGTTACTTGCCTGTTTTTTTCTCTGTATAATTCTGCGTACATTTGGGATTGTGGGCATACAACTCGCTACATGTATAGGAATGTGTTGGGATACCTCCCTCAAAACTGCGCCACAGAGTTCATTGGAGGTGGATGCAAGTTCTTTCATTTGGTTGATGCTTTCTCTAACCTCGATCTCCATTGCAGAGGCAGAGTGGATATGATCTGTGGTCTTTTCAACAGTGTCACCGAGAGTAAACGATCTGCCTATGCAATGGGTTGAGTAATACTGCACACACCTCCAATGACTCCATGGCTCAGTTAATCTCTTCTTACAATAAAGGTAGACATGTGCTTTAGGAGTCGATTTCCTCTTTGGGATTTCACATAGGTGGCTTGTCTTCCTGATGCCATTTTGTATGTTTGTAGAAGAAGGGACAAAAAGAGTTGTAGTGTTATATTTTTTTTTTAATGAACTTTTAATTTGCAAAGAAAATGTTGTAAGTTTTACATGTTTGACAATGTATATTTCAGAATACATGTTTTACAATGTTTTGCTGTTATGTGCTTTTCTAATTTGAAATTTCTGTTCATTACAATCTGCAAAAAAAAGAAATTGGTTAAAAGTTAATTGGTTGTGTTTCAAGTTTTCTAAGAACGGGTTGTTTATTACATTGTTTTATTTAAATTTTCCCAGCTATGATTTTCTAATATGGTTTGTTGTTGATTCCTGTTAAAAAATAAAGAGGCTTTTTATATAGTTGAAGCAGTAAGGTTCCTTTGTTGGCTTGTTTGTCCTTTTGCTGATGTAGTTAGGTTTCTTCAGCTGTTTTTGGTGATTTTGATCTTTCCCTTCTGGGTAATGTTGGGAAGTCTAAAAGGAAAATTAGATTTTGAATGATTGGTGTTTAATTGGCTTTTTGCTTTCTAAAAATAAATATTTGTGTTAGTTTTGGTTGCAAAATTAAATTTCTGAACTATTTTACCTGTGAAAGGCCTTCAGATTGTTGAACAATTGGTTGAGAGGATGTTTTGTAGTCCAGCTGATAGATTTTATTTTATTAATTTTAGATGGAGTTCATTAAAGCTGTGTAAAAAAAGGGATAATGATTCTATGTATTCACATTTTTTTGAAGAAGTGACCAGCACCTTTCATGAGGCAAGCACTCTGTGGAGTATGCATAATAATTATGCCCCCCACCACTGACCAGCACCTTCTCTGAGGCAAGCACCCTGCGGAGTTAGAATAGTACGTTTTCTCCCAACACTGACCAGCCCCTTCCCTGAGGCAAACACCGTACTGCCTTAGAATAGTTAGTCCCCCCCACCACTGACCAGTACCTTCCATGAGGCAAGAACACAGTGGAGTTAGAACACTAATTTTGCCCTCGCCACTGACCAGCACCTTCTCTGAGGAAAGCTCACAGCGGAGTTAGAATAGCAATTTTGCACCCCCCACTGACCTGCACTTTCCCTGAGGCAAGCACCCTGCAGAGTTAGAATAGTAAGTTTTACCCCCACTACTGATCAACACCTTTTCTGAGGCAAGCACCCTGCGGAGTTAGAATAGTAAGCTTACTCATCAACACTGACCAGCACCTTCCCTGATGCAAGCACACTGTGGAGCTAGAATAGTACGTTTGCCCCCCGCTACTGACCAGCACCTGCTGTGAGGCAAGCACCCTGCTGAGTTAGAATAGTAAGTTTGTCCATCACCACTGACCAGCACCTTCCCTGAGGCAAGCACCCAGTGGAGTTAGAATAGAAAGTTTGTCCATCGACAGTGACCAGCACCTTCCCTGAGGCAAGCACCCAGCGGATTTAGAATACTAATTTTGTCTTATACCACTGACCAGCACCTTCACTGAAGCAAACACCCAGTGAAGTTATAATAGTAATTTTGCTCCCCACAACTGACCAGCACCTTCCCTGAGGCCAACACCTAATGGAGTTATAATACTAATTTGCCCCCTACCACTGACCAGCATCTTTCTAGAGGTAAGCACCCTGCTGAATTACAGTACTAATTTTGCCTAAGACTACTCCCCAGCATTTTCCACAATATATATTATTTAAAAATTAAACTTCCCTAATTTGTTTGTAGCTTATAATTTTTTTTTTTGCAGAAACTTACTGATGGATTTCTTCAGAGATTTTAATTAATTTTGGTATGTGTATGTCTTTCTTCAAAATCTGTGAATGTATTACAAAAGCAAAATTGCAATGCACGTTTGTGCTTTTTTTCCGCTTAAAATTAAATTTGATTTATGTTAAGCATTCCCTTACTTTATTTAGAAGATGAGTATTTTTTTGTATCTGTTACTCCAAGATTTGTGATTTTACTATATTTGGAAAAATAATTTTAGGTTTAGATTCATTAATTATTTGATGTCCATCTAAATGTGTTTCGTCTACAACTTTCACTTCCTTCAGTCAATAGATGGCAGTGTTTGAAGTCAAAGCTCTCACAATTCTCCTGCTACTGCAGATGCGGGTGGTCACCGGGGAAGTCAGTGTACAAAATGGTGGTCGGCTGAATTTATACGTTTTTTTGGGGTTTACGAAAATGTAAAAGAAAATTTGTATTGAATTCTATTTTCAGTGTGATTTAGAACCTGACAGAATGTTTATTTACTATGGTGTGTGTAAAATGTTCTTTTAAACATTTCGTTTTCAGAATGGTCGCCATTTTGAGTAGATGATGGCTGGGCTGTTCTAGTGGGAATAGTGGAAGGACACATGTTATTAATGTTTTGTTTGTATATGCTATATGCTTGCTTTGCCAATAAATGCAATTTTAACAAAAATGTGATATATATACCAGGACATTATTTATTCTTTAAGATCTTTTGCAAAATATTGATCTTTGTTTTTTTTACAATTTTTTTCACACCTAATATCTGTCTATGTTTAAAACAGTAATAGTTCTCGTTGTAAAACATGCGTTTTAATGGTAATTGAGTTGCAAAATCCAGGTTGTAAAAGTATGCGTTGTAATGGAATGCGTTGTAACGTCATATATTCCCCTAAAATATCATAGGCACATAAAAAATATTGTATAAGTAAGAATTCAGGAAGTCACAGGTGACTTGAGAAAAAAGGGACACTTACCTCTGATGATAAGTACTGAATAGGAGGATTTGTTTTTGAATGAAAAGAAGTGTACAAAAAGTTATGGCGATTATTGGGTAACTAAAGCATGCATAACCATCATTGTGAAAAAGCAACTAGATCTTTGTGAAAACAAATCCAGAACTGGGAAGCAAAGATCTGAACACTGTAATCATAAAAGGAAAGGGCACTAAACCACCTCCAAACTAATGATCTTCTTGTCAGTACTACAGCTGATCTCAGCTTGGGATAAATAAGCCGGCCCTCTGTCTACCACCTCCAAACTGGAAACAAAAAATAACTGTGAGAAATGGGGTTGTTGGTTGACTGGGATGTAAGCCCCGGTCAAGCAACAGCCACAGTCCCTTGCAGGGTAAACCACAAAAAAACAATAAATTAACCTGTCCTTAACCCTGGGGAGCTTGGCACAAAAAGCAGTAAGGCTTATCTTAGAGGCAATGTGTAAAGTATTTATGTAGAACACAAACAGAAATAAAGTGAAAACACAACACACAAGAAAAGTCCCAAACCAATTTAGAAACATAGAGTATATTTTAATACATTATTTGACACCAAAACGACAAAAATCCAATCAGTAGAACAGGACCAAAGTGCCAACTCAAGACATTTAGTTGCGCGAGACAGGGTCGAGATAAAATATGGCCGACTGCGATGGAGTGCCGTTCGGATACAAGAAGTGAATTGGGCGTGAGAGCTTTCCTTGCTACTTTGAAGAAATTCTGAAAAAAAAAGTGTCTGAGAAGGTAAAGTTCAGTACGGCAAGGCTGCAGGAGGTGTCCGAGGAAGGAGCATTGTCGTCGCATAGCCTTGGGTCGAAGCTGCAGTGAAGATTTCTACTTTCGGACTTAGGACCCGATTATGATTTTGGTGGTTGAACCGCCAGGCAGCTGCGACAGCGGTTCTTTAAATGCCACCGAGCGGGCAGCATTCCGCCTGCCGTATTAGAAGTTTCCCACAGGGCTGGTGGTTGCACGAAGGCGGAGTCAAGCAGGATTACACTGCTGACTGCTGGACACAACCAGAATGTCATCCCAGCCAGTCGGGGGTATGTGCGTCTTTTATTAATTTTATAAATGTTGTGATAGCGCAAACCCGACCCAAAGGTATTGGATCGCTCTGTATGTGCACCAGTGACATAAACCAAGGGGCTTATTTTTATGTCGGGTGGAATTGCTTCTGCCCGACACCAACTAGATCCTGGGACCGACCGACGACCAGTCGGTGGTCCCGACCTACTCATTTCAATGCGTCGTATTCTCCCTTTCCTCAATGGGAGCTCGTGTTACGGCCGTAAACCGGCCATAAGACAAGCTCCCATTGAGGAAAGGAGGTGCAGTTCATCCCTGCACCCAGTGGCAGGCGTCACAAGGTGCAGGGATCGACACACGGCCGTTCACCAAAGGGGGCCCTGCTGGAGGCCCCCAAACAAGCTTCTCTGACATGGTTTCAAGTCCATGCCCTGCAGGAAGTGGGGGTGGATTCAGACCAGGGGGCACAACATGTGTCCACTGCATGCATCCTATGGCGCAGAGTCACAGGGGGGCACTGTAGGGCTCCCTTTGTTTCCTCACTGCCAAACTTCTAATGACAGTTACACTGCCATGAAAAGTGTGGCAGTGAGGAAACTTGAATATGCCTGGCGGGTCTGCAGCGGCCCTGCTAAGCATATTGTGGCCTCAAGACCACCCCGCAATCGCCAGGGACCTCTGATCCCTGGGGGTTGTGGTGGTTCCAGAGTGGCCCTACAGCCCTGGTCATTATAGGGCAGTCAGAAGATCACCAACGCCGAACCCCCGCGAGCCGCCAGACTCATAATAAGGCCCTAAGTCTAACACCCAAAATATATGCACTTTCCCTAATGTTAGTGGGACTAGGGTTAGAATATTAAATCTGCCCCCCATTCAATCTCTTCAATGTTAGATGTAATGAAGTTAGAATATTAATCTTGCCCCTCCCCCCAAATGTATGCACTTTCCCCCGTGTTAGTAGTCTGTATTTAGAATAGTAAATCTGAACCCCTCTAAGTTTAACATTATGCATCATCACCAATATTTGTGGGAATGGAGTTAAAATAGGAAATCTCACGCCACTAAACATATGAACTGTCCACAGTGTTTGCAGGGCTGGAGCTAGAAGAGTAAATTTGACCTTATCACTCCTAAATATATGCATGTTCCTCAATTTTGGAGGAAAAGAGTTGGAAGAGTTATTCTGACCCTATGCACTTTACCAAATGATTGTACATCTGAAGATAAAATAGTACATTTGACACTCTCAAATATATGCAGTTTCACCATACTAGTGGGATTGCAGGTAGAATAGAACCTTCATCCCAATTATATGCACTTTCCACATTGCTAGTTGTATTGTAGTCATAGTAATTTTAAACCTCTACCCCAAATAAAAAATGCACTTTTCCCACTGTTTGTAGGACTGGAGCTAGAATAGTTAATCTGACACACAAAATATATGCATATTTTCCAATGCTAGAGGGACTGGAGTTTGAAAATTAAATCTAACAACACAATTACATGCACTTTCTACAATGTTAGTTTTACTGGAGTTATAATAATGAATCTAACCCCTCATTATATACACTTTAGCCATTGTTAGTTGCACTGGAGTGAAAAACAATGCTAACCCCCAGGCCTCCAAATATATACACTTCTCAAAAGTATTGTACCTTACAAACCTTTTGGCAGAAAATGCAAACCTAAATGTTTATCTAGACCCAACTTCCTGTATCAAATGCTGTCAAATCCAATAGCTCTTTGGAACTTCATTAACAGCTTCTAGACTTCAAAGTAATAGCCACATTATCCATACACATTGTAGCTTATTAACCATCTTGTTGAAAGTCTATGCTTCCTTTTTAGAAAGTCCAGAAAAATCAGATTTAGGTCATGGAAAAAACAGGTTTGCTGAAATATTTACCATTTTGAAATACATGCACAGGCCATATTGACAAAGAAATCTTCGTAACCCACACTCGTAGGTTTACCCTTACACCTGTGTGTAGATTTATGAATATTTGGATTCTCTAAGATTGTTATGAGTATTTCAGACAATATATGATAGTCACAGCTTCTATGGAAAACCTTTACATGTGTGGCTAGTATTACTCAGATTGCTTCCACCGTAGGCAATTAGGTGATAGAACCTACTCTTCTTTTGAACAGCAGTGGTATATCTGCCATTGCAATATAAACCTTAGATTGAAACCTATCCTTTCCACACAGATACTACGGCTTTTTGAACAAGACATAGTTGCATATGATAAGAGCCCATGCATTCTATGATTTAGGTGATGATGGTATATACCTACCTCACAGTACCCTACTGGCCCTGTCCTGAGATGTTGAGAATGTATCACCATGTTCAGGTTGATGGGAATAGTAAGGAGGATAAGTGTGGTGTATGGAATAGCTGGCTAGATTCCCACCCTATTTTAATCTTTTCATTGATGATGTATTACGAAACGTTTGTATACCTTTAGAGTCCTGAGACCTGCTACCAAAGGACTTATGAAGGTGGATGCAGACCAGTAGTCTGCTATTGCTGAGACTGCATACTAATGTTTTTTCCACGATTATGCACATTTGCAGTGATGGTGGAAGACACTGGTGATTTAAAAAGAATGGGATGTTTTGATTTGCATACTGTTTTTTTATGTGTGTTTTTGTATCCTTACAGACACTGGACCTGACCACGAGCTGGTACCACTGATCAATGCCATATCAGTAAAGTATGGTTTTTATGATTTCTTTATTTCTCACATTCATCTAGCAGAGTGACGAAGCGAATGGTCCTGAAGAATGCCAAAGAACCTTTCGGTCTAGCAAGGCAGAAACATGTTGACCAGAACCAAATAGGGAAGATCCATACCCCTATTCTCACTTAGCTGTTTTTAGTCTATCCACTGGGGACGCGAATAAAGGATTGACTTTGCCATCCAGGAGATAGATTTAACCCACACTTTAGATTTTTGTTTGTTTGCACTCTGCCCCTCGCTCATACCTGCATTGGATGACAAAAAACACCTCACGCTCCTCTCCTGCGGGAGAGTTGTAGCCCACACTGGGAACCTTGCGGTCCCAATGTGCAAGAGGGGACCCAATGATGAAGCATGTCACCTCAGGGTGAGTGAGGGTTCTCGTCTTAACACATGTGTGCATCTGTCCCCCTACGCTCACTTGATACTATAGGTGAGCAGTGTAGACATACCATCCGGTTTCCTTTTTGTGAGTTATGAATATTGCAATATAATGCAAATTTTTTGTTGAATTGCAGGGTTTTTCTACCACACTGTCGGCATAAGGGGATATACTAATATGAGACTTGACAAACACAATTCGTTACCTAAATAGCTTTTAGAACTAGTGGATTCATTGGGTTTTGTGCACCACAGTGATTGACCCACACTGGTGGCTAGCCATTTATTTCTGATTTCATGTTAGGTTTTAATTGCAGTCATTTCGATCAATTGGATACACCGCTTACTTGGAAGGACCAGGCAATAATATAATGCCTAATTTATGTTCCCAGGACTGATCATCATTGCTTATATAAGCACAATCAATAGAAAATTCGGAACAAAATGCCAACACTATAACTAGGCTATTCCTAAGACGAAACTGGAACATATCCACTGCATGTCTGAGATTTCTTTTAGATGTACGAATCATCCATTCTTGTATGCTAAATAAATTTCATGACAATGAAAACCGAAAGGCTAAAAACTCTACAATTCAAAAACCGTCAAAGTTAGTGGTTGTCTAATAAATTGTTGTTTTTAAAACAAAGAGCATGTCAAATGAAAAGATTGTGGTGCAAACGTAGGGTTGAAATTAATTAATGAGTCTCTAAAGTACATTAACAAAATTATGAAAATGTTTATTAATTTGGTCTATAAAGAATTGACAAATTCTCCTGAAAATTATATTTAATTTGGGCTGCTCTCTCAAGACTTTTATGATAAGATGATTCTGTACTTTGAACAGAGAATCATTGATTTGAATGTAAAAGGTGTGACAGAAAGTTTACATTTAGCAGATGATATTACAAATTCAAAATAGTCAAAGTTTTCCAGACTAGAATTTAGGAGTTTTCATTTGATCTCTTCTAAGGAAGTTGAAAAACAGGTGGCTACGTTGAAGACAATGCGCACAAGAGATAATATTTCTTCATAACTCTGTATAGGAAAAATACTGAATTGCTAACAGGGGATATTCAAGTGTTGGTTAATACTTGAATAATGTTTCTTTATTGTCAAACAAACTCACACTTGTGTCACGAACATCAACACAGTATGAATTACTTATAGTTAGAGTAGAGAGCATTCATCACTGGGATCAGCCAAGATAGATGGACATAGGTATTAGGTACAATTATGGTTCTTTCATTTAGTCATTCAGATAATTTACAACTTGAATATTGATTTCACATTTGAAAGAAATTAGGTTTTTGATTGAGGGGGTGTAAACATTTCTCAAGCAACAGCCACAATCCTTGTCAGGGTGAACCACAAAACCCATCAAGCTAACCTGCGCTTAACCTTCTGGTAGCTTGGCACAAAAGCAGTCAGGCTTAAAGGCACTGTGTTAAGTATTTATGCAGCACTCAAACAGTAATAAAGTGAAAACAACAACAGAAATCTCACACAAATTTAGAAAAATAGAGAAAGATTTTGCATATAAGATCAAAAAAAGACAAATGATTCTCAAACGTTTTTGTGAAAAATAACACCTAAAAGATCAAACCGCCAACTTCAAGTATCTGGTCACGTGAGACTGGGGCAAAGTCAAAAGTTAAGGCTGACCATGATGGAGTGCAGTTCGAATACAGAAGGTAGATTGAGCCTAGCCTTGGCTTACCTTTGAACTTCGAAGAAATTCTCTGAAAAAGTCCAGGAGCAAGGTAGAGTTCAGCAGGTCCTGTCCGAGGAGCAGTCATCGTCTCCTGGGAGTGCTGGTCGAGGTCTAGGTGAAGCCGTTGACATTGGTGGAAAAAACTCAGAGCGGGAGAAGCCGGATTTCCGCGCTAAGGAGCTCGTCATTGTTAACGGGGAACCTGTTGCTGTATAGTCCGGTGAAGATTTTTACATACGGACTTAAACAACTTTTTGGAAGCAAAAAACCTCCAGCGGGACAAAGCTGCACGCAGTAGCTGAAGAGAGCTCCATGAGGCCAGATGCCGTCACTCGGAGGTCTCACTGAACAGGATTTACTGCTGCAGAGAAGAACATAGCAGGAGCTACCGCGAAGTTAGGCCGACCGGTGATGCATCTTGGATGGATTGGCTGGCAGGTAGGTCTTGGTCTTCTGCCAGGTCTTCTGGCACTTTTTGTTGAAAATGTTTCTAAGCCCCAACTTTTAGGGTCAGGCAGGAGCAGCACCTCTAACACCACTTTCAAGGGACCAGGACCAAGGGACACCATTTGGGGAATTAGGACTCACTCCAGCAGAGGCTAGATTCAGGGTTCAAGGTCTCTGGAGCTTGTTATGTCCCTGTAGCTCACACAGGAGGCCAGCCAATTAGCCCTTGGCGTCACTCTGGTAGTCCTGGGTTCAAGGAGATGGTGCTCTTTACTTCAAGCAACAAGACAGGCCTCAAGCAGCAGGGCAGTCTTCTAAAGAACAAGGCAGGCCTCAGATGGCAGGGCAGTCCTCTGGTGGCAGCAGGGCAGTCATCTGAGATACAAGATAGGCCTCAAGCAGTAGGGCAGTCTTTTGGAGTACAAGGCTGTCCTTCTGGAGTCTTCCAGTGGTTACAAAAGTGTACTGAAGAGGTGGGTTAGGTGGTCAAATATTTATACCTTGCGCCAGCATTGGGAGCATGGAAGACATCCTGGCTACCACCACATCTGGTTCTGGAAGGTTCTTCCCTTCCCCTGCCTAGGCTCCAAATACTCTGGAGTAACAAACAACTGATGTCAGGTTCCACTGTGTGTGTGCTGGAGGTAGCCATTTGAACTGTAAATGGGGTAGAGAATAGCTCTGACCTACCCATTGTGGCAGGATGGCCCATTCTGCCAACACCTAGTCCCCCAGTGACTTACTGTCTGCCCGAATACAGAAAGGTTAACAACTAGGCTAATCAAAGATATGTGACCCAGGTTGCAGGCAGCAGACACCACATTTTGGGACAATAAAATGTCAACTTTATAAAAGGTGGAATTACGCTATCCCCGCAGTGATTTTTTAAGCACGGAAGAGTGATGGAATAAGGAACTGGATAATTACTGGTATCAAGTGATGAAAACGGATAACTTAAGATTACATGGATTAATGAGAGGGAAGTTTTCCCACACCGCAGTGCGACAGATGGGAGCGCGAGTTAAGTGCCCTGAGGTATACTTATGTATGAGCTGTGATCGGGGGCGGTTCACAGCATCTGATCGCACGCACCAACAATGATAGCATACATGAATTATGGATTCAAAACAAGGGAAGGAGTGCATACTTATCATATATTTTTCAGTTTTTCAACTTTATAAAAGTGGCATTTTCAGAATTGGGACTTAAAACCCAACTTTACCATTAAAGAGGCTAAATTACAAATAATTTGAGTCCAAGCTTGGCATCTCTGTTCCCAACCAAATGTTAGCACTTATCAAATGTAAAAGGTAACCTAATGTTATCCAATGGGAGAGAGTCCTTACAGGAGTCTTTCACTACCAGAATATATAAAACTTAAAACGCACGTCTACATTTTAAATAGAATGCATCCTGCCTCATGGGCTCTAAAGGGTCTACCTTAGGGGTGACTTCTATGTATTAAAAATGAAGGTTTAGGCCTGGCAAAAGGTTTATTTTGCCAGGTCAAATTGGCAGTTTAAAAGTGCACTACTGGCTGTAATGGCAGGCCTTAGACATGATTTGTTATGTTTCATTGATTTGTATAGCACACTAATCACCCGAGAGGGTATCCAGGCACTTGGGCAGGAGTGTAGGTTTGTGGCTCCCAAGGTGCTTATACAAAGAACCTGGTTTTCAGCTTCTTAGGGAACTCTAGAAGTGAGGAGGAGGCTCTGATGAGTGGAGGGAGATAGTTCCATTTCTTGGGTGCAATGTAGGTTAATGAGAGACTACCAATTTTGCTTTTGTGGATGCGGGGAATGTGTGCGGGTGAGAGTGAGGGAGAGTGTAGGTGTCTGGTGGGTTGGTGAAAGTGTATGCAGCTGTTCAAGTATTCTGGTCCTGTGCTGTGCAGGGCTTTGTATGTGTGTGTGAGAAGCTTGAATTGGCTGTGCTTGTGAATGGGGAGACAGTGAAGCTTCCTGAGGTGCGGTTTGGTGTGGGAGGTCGAGTATGAGTCTTCATGGTGTTCTGCATGGTCCGGAGTCTGTGTAAGAGTTGTTTCGAGATTTAGGCATAGAAAGTGTTGCTGTAGTCCAGCCTGCTGTGATGAGTGCTTGCATGACGGGTCATCTGGTGCTCTGAGGCAACCCTTTGAAGATTTTTTGCAGCATGCATAGGATGTGGAAACAGGAGGCGCACACTGCGTTGACTTGATCTGTCATGTTGAACTTTGCATCCAGGATGATCCCTAGATTTCTTGCATGGTCTGTGGATTTGGGCCTAGCTCCGATGGCTACCAGGGGGAGTCCCAAGGGGAAGTCTTGTTGCTGAAGACCAGTACTTCTGTCTTGTTGGAGTTGAGCTGCATGCAGTTGGTTTGCATCCAGTTTGCCTTCATGGTCATGCTGTTGGTAAATTTGGTTCTGACAGTGGTTGTTTTGTCTGTCAGGGAGAGGATGAATTGGGTGCCATTGGCCTAGGAGTTAACAGTGATATCTTGTGATTGGATGATGTTGGCAAGCAGTGTCATGTATATGTTGAAAAGTGTAGGGCTGAGGGACGATCCCTGTGGGACTCCGCACATCAATTTCTCTCTGATGTGAAGGGTGGAAGCCTGACCCTTTGGGTTCTTCCTGTGAGGAAGGAACAGATTCATTTGAGAGCGGATCCTTGTATGCTAGTCTCATGGAGCCTTCTGATGAGGGTGTTAAGGGAGACAGTGCTGAAGGCTGCAAAGAGGTCGAACAGGATGAGGATCATTGTTTCTCCATGGTCCAAGATGATTTGAATGTCATCGGTGGCCACGATGAGTGCTGTGTCGGTGCTGTGATTCTTTCTGAATCCTGATTGAGTGTTGTCTAGAAGATGGTGAAATTCGAGGCGGGTTGTGAGTTGCTTGTTCATGGCTTCTTAATCATTTTGGATGGATAGGGAAGTAAGGAGATGGGCCAGAAGTTGCTCAGTTGATTTGGGTCAGCTGTGGGCTTCTTGAAGTGGGCATTGATTTCTGCAAGGTTCCATTCAACCAGGAAAGAGGCGGACGTGATGGAGGTGTTGATGATGTGGGTCAGGTGGGGCTGATTGGTGATGTTCCCAGGTTGATGTGGTGGGGGCATGGGTCCTTTGGGGCCCCTGAGTGGATGGTTCGCATGATTGCCGCTGTGCCGTTTCTGGTGAGGGTTGTCCATTTGGTCATGTGGCCATCTTGGTTGGTGGTGGATAGGTTAGCAAAGAGTTCTCTAGGGTTGTGTTGTTATATGTTGCTGTAGATGTTTGTAATTTTGCTGTGGAAGAAGTTGGATAGGTTGTCGCAGATTTGTTGGGAGGCAGCGATGTTGGTGATAGTGGCTGAGGGCAAGGCGTAATCCTTAACGATCGAGAAGATCTCCTTGCAGTTGTTGGAGCTTCCTTCGATGTGGTCTACTACTGCTTTTTTCTTGTTTTTTTTCTTGGTGTCTCTTATTTGCTGCTGAGTTCAGCCTTGTGTTTAGTTCCGTCAGGGGTGTTGTGGCTGACTCTCCATTTCCTTTCAGGCTGTTACAGTATTGTATGGTTTCTCTAAGGTCTTCTGTGTACCAGCTGGCTTGCTTGTGTGATCTGCTATGCTTGTTGGGTTTGATGGGTATGAGAGACTCCGGACAGTTCTTGATCCAGTTGTTGTTGTCCTTGTTGAGGTCTTTGAGGCTAAGTTCATCCATTTTGAGAGCTAGTCTGCTTCTGTAATTTTGCCTCAGATGCGGCTTGGAATGCAGAACCTGGTAAGAGTATTGACTTGAGGTGTGTTGATATGGAAGTGAATGATGGAGGGATCGGTCCATGTGACCGGTGTGGTGGAGTTGTATGTGATGTTGCCACTTGCGGTGAAGATGGGGTCCAGTGTGTGTCTTGCTGTGTGAGTCATTTGTTGCTCAAACTTTCAAGGAGTGCAGTGGAGCAGGGATAGTTGTCATCTTCCAGGTGAAAGTTGAGGTCACCGAATGTAGGCTCTGTAGTCAATGGTGAGGAGAGCGACGAAGTTGGTGATGAGGTTGGTAAAGGTGGCTCGTGGTCTGGGTGGTCATTAGATGAGGGTTCCGTTCAAGGTGAAGCTTTCTGAGATTTGCAGCTTGAAGTGCAGGTGTTCCATAAATGGGGTGCGGTGCTCTGTGGATGTTGCCCATTTGATGGATTCCTTGTAAATTATAGCGAGTTCTCTTCCTGGCTTGTGAAGGAAGTTCTGTTGAGTGATCTTGTAGCCCGCTGGGAATGCCGTGGCAATGTCGGGAGCTGATGAGAGGTTGTGCCAGGTCTCTGTGATAAAGAGGATGTCGGGTGTGTCGCTACTCAGCAGGTCCCATATTTCGGTTGTGTGTTTGCTGAGTAATCATGTGTTGAGAAGCATGCATTGTTGGTGCTTGTGCGGCATGTGTGTTGGGGGGTGGTATTGAGAACTTTGTAAATATTAGCAGGGTATGGGGGTGGCATCTGGAGAACAAGCAGTGGGTGCAGGTGAAATCTCCGGCTGTGGTGTGAGGCATGGCAGCAGTTGGGTGAACCACATCCTCAGACTAGCGGCCTAAGGAGTACTGCAGAGTATCGCTGGGTAGATATCGGACTAGGATTCCTAGCGCTGAGCACGGTCCAGGTGCGGATGGGTGCAGACCGGCTTGCCTTTGGCACGCCATTAGCACACCCTCTGCACATCCGTATTGAAGCTGTCTTTACGTAGGTCTTAGGAGGGGAGAGGATGTAAGGGTGCCGTGATGTCATTTCCTGTGTTGATAGGTGATGGAAAATGAAGTTCTTTTGCTCGGCTTTTTGTTCTAAAGTTTTAAAGTGCTATTTTAGTGGGTAGCACAATGAGTGCTGCAGGCCCACTAGTAAGATTTAATTTACAGGACCTGGGTACATGCAGTACCATTATACAATGGACTTACAAGTAAATTAAATGTGCCAATCAGGTGTAGCCCAATTTTACCATGTTTTAGGAAGACAGCACAAACACTTCAGCACTGGCTAGCAGTGGTAAAGTGTAAAGAGTCCTAAAGCCAACAGAAAATGAACTCAGCAAACAGGAGGAGTGAAGGCAAAACATTTGGGGTGACCCTGCAAAGAGGGCCAGGCCCAGTAAAAAAATTTTTATCGAGTGCATATTTAGTACAGTCCTATACTTCTAAGATGGAAACCAAAATGGTGAACATCTGATGTATCTGTCCCTAACCAAGATTTCATCCACATTAGTGAAAATCACATCCCAAATTACAGCAAATGTGAACCAAAATGTGGCAGCCATTTATGAACTCTAATACAGCGAGGCACCTACCAAGAAGAACACTACTTTTTAATGGCTATTTTTCATTTGCTCATGTCTGGCTCTGTTTAAAGACTGAATTTGCTATGATCATCTTTGGAAAAGTGTCTTTGTTTTATCAGCTGAATCTCTTCAGTAGAAATGATGTCTCCAGAAGTGTCATCATCTGTTTTTGTATAGATGTGAGTAGTTCTGGAAAGACGGAATTGCTCTATTACTGAGTCTATTGCACTGAAACTACGTTTTTGGTTGCAGGGTGCAATCTTCCATTCCTTCTGAAGACTTTAAACCATATACTTGATTTGGTGTTTCTTAATTTTTTGCAAACTACATTTGACATTTTCCAAGATGGATGAGGGATTATATTCTTCATGCATATAACATTACACCGCAGAAGAGTTAGATTTAGAGAAACATTTCATATTATATGAAGCAGGCGAACCATTTGTATTCACATGTGCATTTAGCTGCAGACTGTTAACCAACCCTACAAGATATATCATACACAGCATATTTGATAGTACGGTTCTACAGGCATTGTAGTAAATGTTGCTTGCTTACTTTCTTCAGGGCTCAAACTCTTGAGTTGAATCCATATGAGGTTAAAGAGAGGATGCTGCGCAGTGATGTGTGTCGTCCTCAATTCCACTTTTTCACGTGTATTCAGGAGTGGCTTCTTGGCCTCCTCAGAGTACAAGATGGATGAGGCAGAGCAGCATTGAAGTCCAGACATCTAGAAAGTGAGAAGGTGAGTCTGACATCTTACCAAAAAGTTGAAAATAAACTATTGACCAATTTTAAATCTCCTTTCTCTAGCAAAAATAACAGAAATGGCAGTGGCAGACCAACTAGAAGTATGCAAAACAGAATTTGATGTTTGCAGATTCTCAATCTGACTTCTACGTTCAAATGAATACTGAAACTATGATTTTCAATGCAGAGAATAGATGCTGGCATCAGGAATCAATATGTAAAACAAGTGGTTCTGTCGGGAAAGACAATTACTTTGCTCAATATATATTCATCCACTCTGAACTCTCAATTTTTCAAATATAAGTCATAATATACTTGCAAGGAACACACCAAAAACCAGCCAATTTAACAAAAATAAAGTTATTTACTGAATATTTTTACAATTATAAACAATAATGATGGCTGTCTGCGACATATTAAACATACTGACGATAAACAAGTGACTATGGTGTAGAATAAGTGACTTGTGGTGATACGTGAAGAGTGCTATACATAGTTAACCAACATAAATAAACATAAATAGACAAAAGAAATATTAATTTGCCATGTCCATTCCTTAATGCATGCGTCCCAAACAATAGTATTGATTTTATATTCAGGTCAAGGAAACTGCATGGACTATGAGTGACAGTAACGTCGGCGTTTCGACCCTTGGTGATAGCGCAGCTTATTAGGCGTCAGGGGCGGGTCTTCATCAGGACAAAAGGAAAGGGGTGACAGCCTGTTGAATAATAAAAAACCCATACTTTGGTCAAAAAAGGTGTGTTCCACCGGATTATAACTTATAATGCAGTAGCAACCTCATGCTTACCGCAAGTAATAAATGCGTGGGGATCCTATGGAAAATTCAATGGGCATCCAAGTGAAATCATTTGAGTTGAGGCGTCAGTTATAATGGACACCAAGACCCACACCAGAGGGTTGTGGTCTAGAAAGAAATAGAACAAATCAATTAAGTTGTCCTCAGATTACCTAAACATCCCTACTAAACCATGATAGAGTCCCAATTGCCTGAATTAGATAGGGGACTAGCATAATTTAATGTGGCAACCATGCACCATTACTAACTAGTGGCGGTACATGCAGAATGCTTACCTAGTGAAAATTATTCTAAAACATGGGTGTCAAGGTCAGCGCGCTAGTCACTATCCATCTCTGATCTATGAATAATGCACAGAATCTGAATTGGAGGCGGTACATACAAGGAGCTTACTAAGTGAAAACTATTCTCAAGCACGGTGTCGAGGTCAGCGCGCAGGAGTCACTAACCATCTCTAATCTGTGAAACTGCACAGAAGCTGAATAATAGATGCCCGCATAATGGCTACATACCTGAAAAATGAGCATTACGGATATCTTCACCAGCCGGTTGAAGACGTAATCTTTGATAGAAATGAATTTGTCGCTGAGGCTATCACGAGCTATAAAGGATGAAAGAAACGCAAATAAGTGCGTTGTACTCTCTGGGAGTCCGTTTTTAAATAGATGTATAAACATGAGGGAGGCGCATTAATGCTTGCTTAGAACTCATCAGCATTAGCATCAGGAATCAAGGCCAATATATGGCACTAATCCTATAAGAACTCTCTGCTTCATTTAATATTATAGACCACAGGCTGCTGTGCCACAGGCTTAAGTTGAGGTGGGGCTGAGTGGCACAGATCTGGACTGTATCCATTCTTTTTACTTGGTCAGGTCCAATGTTCCTGACTTGGTTGTTAGACAAATATTGGTACGTTATGCTGTGGAGTTCTCCAGGCCAGGGCCATTACACCCCTACTCTTTGACATCTACATTGGCTGCCTCTCACTATGTGCTTCAGGGAGTTCAAGATGTTTTGCATCTGTGCGTGTTAAAAATAAAACCATGAAACAATGCAAACGAATATTCAGGAAAAATCAAAAGTATGTTTTTACCACGCATAGTTAAGGTAAGTATACATATGTATGTATGTGAATTTATATATATATAAGTAATGGCTGAACAACTCTGGTGTAATTAAATGAAAATTTGCACAGAATCTGGGTCCACTCTCGCTTTTAGTACCTGAGGAGTCGTGGAGAATGAGGCATCCGTTGGTGTTTTGTTTGGAATTACACTGATCACTGACTAGTGTTAGTCAGTTAATACTTGTTTGTGCTGTGCTCTGTCTTTGTTGTTATGATATATATATATATATACATATATATAAAAACAACAAAGTACTGAGATATCAACAACAGCAACATTACACAATACACCTTCTTGATAGGTTTCATAAGTAGTATTTATTCTTTCTTCAGATTCATTTTTCATGTAAACACAACATCACATCAGCCTCAAAACTGCCAACACGTGTTTCGCGCTCCACTGCGCTTCTTCAGGGCTTTATTCTCATGTCTTGTGATCTAAATTTCACTCTTTCCCATCTTTCAAAAAGAAACTCTTGCTTCATCTGTTTAATCTTTTTATTCCATATTTAGTGCACTCTCGTGAGGTGAAGGATCGGGGGCGTTTATCTAACATTTGACCCGTATCAAGGGGGACATTATCTATGCATGACAAGTGGAAATTAGAATTATAGCGGACATTCGGATTATGAGATCACTAAATAGGCATGCCTCAGGAGAGTGAGAGGCTGAGGCACATGGGCTGTAATTTCAAAAGACGTTAGCTCAGCTGCAAGCTCTCTAAATTAATTTAAATCAATTTTACTGTAGGCAATAGGCCTGATCTGTTTATTATGAAAAGCTATTCAAAACACGAGGTTGGATGTATTTATTGGGAAAAGCATATGTTGAATGTGACTAGGGATATAATCAGGGCCACTGGAATTATGTGGCAGGAGGACCAAATTATGTGGCAGGGTTGAGTAAATTATGCAACAAGAAAAGGCAAATTATGTGGCATAATGTGACACATTTTGTAAAAGTATTACTTAATTATTTTGTCATTTTTAGGTTGAGCCTGAGCCAGCGCCCAAGCACTGCTCTGGCAATCTGTTGTAGGTAGAGTACGGAGGAGAAGCCCCACCCATATTTTTCATTGGCTTGTGTCTTTGTCCTTCGTGAATGCTGGTGGTTGATTCCTTAATAGGCTTGTTAGTCCCTCCTTAGTACGTCCATGTTGTCATATGTATCCTCCCATGGTTACTGGCCCCTTTACTTGGTTGTTACACGGTACGTGTACTTTTTCTTTTTTCCCCCACTTTGACCACTGGTTCAGCATGGCGCCGGCTTTCAAATGAATGCCAACATGGGAGCATACAAACAATGGCGGCCGGGGTTTTTTTTTGCTTCACAGCAGGAACCCGGTTTTACAAAACACAGTGGCGGGCGCATTTTTTTCTTTTTTTAACATGCTAAATAATGTGGCCCGTGTCTCATTGTGCGCGGCTTGTCCGTAATTGTTTTTTAATTAACATATTAAATAATGGCGGCGGCGCGTCTTGTTGGGTGCGGCGGCGCCAAACTCGTTGTTTTTTTTTGTCTCTCCGTCCATGTTGCACAACCCGCACTTCCATGTTGCTTGCCTGGGATGTGTGCTCTCGCTATAAGCGCTTTCCATTTCATACTATTCATGTGCCCCTGGGGCATCTGCCAGGGAATATGCACCATAACATTCAGGTGCCCCTGGGGAACCCGCCAGGCTGACTTTGCAGGTGTGTTGGGGGCGCGGTGCAGGCCGTGCACTGGGGCTGCTCCTGTGCCATGCGCCATCGCTGCTGCTATGGCGGTGCTAAGGCTGTGTTGCCACAAACCCAGCCATCATCTGCCCTCCATGCCCCCTCTCAGACTGCGCTGCTGGTGAGCATACCTCCGGAGCAGGGCCGGCGTCTCTCCCGGCCCTGCTCAGCCTTTTCCTCGCCCAGCAGCGTCTAGCACAAACGGCCGCCATGGGCGCTTTAACTGCACATAGTCTGTGGTGCTCAATACACTGCTGGAAAGAAACGAATACACACACACACAGGTTTCATTTCTCCTCAGACTCCATGTTCTGTGAATGTACACAGCAAAGTCACTGCTCTGAGAAGTGTGTCTTGTTTCACTTCGTCAAAAAAAGATGTTTTTAACTTTGTTTTTCCACCCCACACTGAAATGTTCTGGGTTCTTAGCGGTTCTGTCACTGGTATTATATTTAAGCATTCATGTTTTTACGTATGCTGAGTGAAAGAATGACGTTTGGGAATCGTTTTATTTCCTGATCTTTTCCTGCATATCCTTTTATTTTGTCTTTATCAGGCAGTAAATTAACAATGCCTTCGGTCGGACGGTCTCATGTTTGGTTTCAATTTTAAAAGTGCGAAAGTGAACATTGTTTCTAAATATATATATTGTTCTCGAAATGGAGGTTTTTGCATAAGAAGAGTTCTTGAGCAATCCAGTGAGACAATCAGTGAGTCAATGCGCTAACTACAGAAAATATCAGACTCAATTCACTTTTCATAATTTGCGGTTGATAAAATGTGCACCATTGATTTGGTTCGTAGCAGTCTTCATTTAAAGCAACCGGTTTCGTAAGTGGTCCACATACCAGAAGTTTTATGAACTCTTGGCCTTCAAGTTTGTCTTCTGCGCCCGAACAGGTTCTTCCTCTCGTCCAATAATTCCTCCTTGTGGTCCCAAAAGCCGCAAGCAGTGCTTAATTTGTAAAATATTAAGTGCCAGGGCTCTGACCAGGAGGCCACTGCAGCTTGCACCACACATCGCCCTTGTCATCGCTGCCAAAATGCGACAGTTCAGATGAATCCAGGTCCCCATAGCTAAAGGAATGGCTGGGGAGGCAGGTATGAGCAATTTTAATGTCTATTGTATTCCTCAACAACCGTTGTTCTGCTCATCTCTAAATTAGATGAGCTGCGCCACCATGTGGTACACTGTTCTAAATATGGTGTTGACAATAAGGTGCCAGTGCCGAGCACCGGAAACCAATTAAGTGCCGGTGGTGAGCACCGGAAAGCACCGGCTCCAATTAAGCACCTAACTGGGACTTATAAAGACGGGCATTTTTCCACAAATGCCCCTAAACTATGGAGGGCGCTGTGATGCCGTCTCTGGGCTTATGTTATGGCCCAAACCAAGCCGTTTTCAGATCAGCGAAAACTCGGCGTTTTAACAAAGATTTCTTGTTATATTCGGGTTATAGATCCAGTTGTGTCCGGCTAAGTGTTGTTTTCGGGGTGGTTATATTTTATAGCACCAAGTTTGGTGCTTTGGCTACAAATAAATATAACATATTAATAAATAATTCTCGCATCAGTGACCTTCATACGACATTGACTAAGCATCAGGCTCCCGCTGGCATCCTTTGACACACCCTTTTCATAAGAGCAGGAACCTAAGAATTAAAGGAAAGGCTGCTAATTCCTCTGCTCTTGATTCCATTCCTACTCTTTTTTTTGCTCACCATCACTACAGGCAGCTACCAAACATAATCAATACTGTCTTAACTCAATAGCAATGAGAAAAGTGCAGCCCAAACTCACTATAAAGGAACTGCTACCGACTACTTTCAGCCAAGTTTGATCTCTCTAGTCAGGGCACACCTGCTCACTTAGGGTTACTCACTGAGACGAACAAAGACTGGTGGGTAAAATACTTGATTTAAACTCAGCCCCCGGTAAATACACAGAGCTACATTCTAGTCCATCGTTTTTTGCTAACTTTTCCACAACAGGCATTGGTGAGCAGTATGCAAATTAATACTTACAGGGCCCCTCCCCACAAGGGACAAGCCCTCCCGAAGTGCTGGGCTTTTCTTACTCGACACAACCGCAGTCACGCTTGGTGCTATAAATAAAATATGACAAGCTAAGCGCTTAGAGTCTGTTCGGCTCACAGTGTGCGCTGCATGCAAGACACACAGTGTGTGGTACCAAAACCCGGCCGCTCAGATGCACAGTTATCTGCACGCTGCACAAATTTATTTATGTAGTTTTTTCATCGAGCACTGCGCATCGCCTCAGGGCACCCCAGTTATAAATTATCCACCGAAGACAAAATGTCTCTGCGTCCAGTCGCACAGTTCTGAATCGCTTCCACGCCGGGGTAACCTCCCAATGGTTTTTCCGAGGCCTGCAAAAATTCCAAAGTACAAAATCCCAAATTCAGAGAAAACAAGCATTTGCAATGCAATAGGTCTCGCATTTGCAAGAGTTTGAGCTATTGGAATTGTAACAGGCGCAGTTACTGCCAGCCTTGCTTCTCGTAAGCAAATACTAAAGTACAAAGTGCTTGTTTACGCACCGCTTTCAGGTTTTCAAAACACATAAATAAAAGGCATCGTCAATTACAATCCCAGTAGCTCAAACTCTTGCAACTGCAAGAACTATTGCATTTGCATAAATTGTAACTTCTTATTTCTACACATGGAAAAAATGGAGGAAACTCCTTCATCTACACCTGTTTCGGAAATTTTCACTGTCCAAGTGCAACCTGAAAGTAGATTTACTCCTCCAGTGACTGGTGTAAGTATGCAACTGTTATCTGGGTGGTATGAAGCAGAAAAATGTTTAAGAATACTCAGAAACTAGCAAGTTGTGTGTGTAAACTGGGCACCAAAGTTCCAGGGCATTATCGTCTAGGACCATGTACACCCTGCTTAAAGGTGCAGGTTTACTCCCACATAGTATTATACTGGTGTAATGTTACGTGTGAGTAAATTGAATTACAAGCGCACATTAATATGCTATTATCATCTAGATCTGTGCCTTTAGGGCTGTGGCTCAAACACTTTGCTGCAATGTATCTAATCCTGAGGTCATAAAGCTGCCAAGCCAATAATTTTCATAGCCATGACTATGAACCTGTAGACACAAAGACACTAAGCCTGATTCACAAAGGTAACTTACACTTTTGAGTAGGTTTAGACACTTGAGTATGTGTACTACGTTTCGGTATTCACAAACTGCACTTTTGTAGTAACTTACAGTTTTGTAGTAAATTAGAATTTTGTAGTAAGCCCAGCACTACACATGTCTAACCACTGGTACTGCAACACCCTCCTATAGAAATTAGTAAAGGTAGGTACTTACTACATAAGTGTAAGTTACTACAAAAGTCTAGTTTGTGAATACCGAAAAGTAGTTAACTTACACAACATTGTAAGTTACTACAAAAGTTCAGTTTGTGAATAGCACCTTATAGTAAGTTTTATAGTGCTACACAATTTACTATGAAGGGCAGTTTGTGAATCAGGCCCATACACTCCCAACAAATTCAAGAAAAATCCATGGGGCAACCAAACATCGGAGTATGACAAGTGTGTCTAAACTTTGCCACAACTCTGTAAAGAGATATTTAAAATACTCTAATCATGAACTGGCAGTAGTTATTCCCATGACACGTTTCCTGCAATGCGCCCTTCCTGTAGGAAATCATGGCAGCCTTGAAAAACTGCTTGAAAGTTTCCGAAAATACCTAAAATCCCACATATTTGCTCACCCATGACAGTTTGACTCTAGCAGTAAGGCTTTCTTAAAAGAAATGCAAGTGTTACAACAATACAAGTACAGAATAGAAAAGTTTTTAACTTCAAAAACTGGCACCAGTCCCATTCAGGTAAGTAACAGGAGGGCGCCTCATAACTCGTGTCTTGTCATCAGTTAAAAAGTACAGTTACAAATAGCTTCTTTGATTTCTCTTCAGCAGTACCACCACCCTTTGTCTGCAAGGTCTTCTGCACTACTCAGGCAAAAGGGAAAACGTACACAAGAGGAAACGTGAGCAAATTTAACTCCCTCAATTTAAGCGTACCATTGTTTTCTCTGTTCCAAGACCTGTTTTATTCTCAAGTAACTGTAGAAATGTTCTACAGGGACGAGCAGGTTTTCCTTTCCCCGGCCAGCTCTCTTCTTCCCTAATCTGCGTCCTTGGTTGGCCACATTACTAACAAGGATGAAAGAAAATATCTACCCTCTGACTCTCCCATAAGCTGTACCCAACAAGGGGCTTTTGGCACCCCATGTCTGAGCTGTTTCTGGAAACCTGGAAGTCATTCTCCTTCCTTTCGTGGAGCAGTTTTATAGACTTCCTTTTAGGTGTCGACACTGGTTGTCTCTTTGCAAATGTAAATTTAGCTTACAATAATTCACTAATAGTGAACTTGCGATCGTAAATTGATTTGATCATGTGTTATGTTAACAAACAGTTCTGTAATATTACTCTTTTAAGTTTGAAAAGATGAGTTTATTGAATATAAAGAGAAGCATGACAACAATGCATCACAAAGTATAGCATCAAAAATTACAATTAAAAGAAAAGCAATAACAATTTAAAGGCTGAACTTAACATGTAAACTTATACTGATGACTAGATTTAAAAATCAAGAAAGCAAGGCTTAAACAATATAAAACATGGAATTAAAACGAGTATAGCTGGGTAAAACATCAAGTAATAATTAACACATTGTAAGGAAATTCAAGGAGGCTGAGCAACCTCCTGTATAAGAGGAGCAGCGGCAAAAGATTTTTTAGCACTATCATCCAAAAATTGCGTGATGGGAGACCATAATTGTAATCGTTTTTTGACAAGAGACATAGGAAATACGAAGGTTGTGTCTAGTCTGTGGTTGTGACAAACAGAATACCACCAAGCTAAGTATGAAAGCTTGGAGGCATCTTTCCAATTTTTTGTTATCTGTTGGAACGCCGCTGCCAACAGCAAATCGATAATAGGCAGTTGTGCTGTCCATATATACCAACCAGTGGAGAGGCTGCCCAGAAAAATATTACCAGGGGTGAGAGGAACTTTGGCATGAAAAATTGAGTTGATTTGCGTCCAAACTTGAGTCCAAAAATGTAGGACCTGAGGGCATGTAAATAATAAGTGTTTTAAATCAGCGTGCATAAGTGAACAAGACCAGCAAGTGTCAGGAATTTCGGGATGCAATTTATGTAAAGAGATCGGTGAGAGAAGGAGTCTGTTATAAATGAAAAAAAGAGTTTGTGTAGCAGTGGCGGCTCTGGAGGATTTCCTAATTTTCAACCAAATCTTATCCCATAAGGGGATAGGCCATTGTGTATCTAGGTCAGCTTCCCAAGAGAGCTCTGTGCTTGTTTTGTTCCTATCAATGGAGGATTGTGAAAGATGAAGGTAAAAAGTAGAAGCTTTTGATGTGTTGCGAAGAATGTTAAGCCAAGTAGAGCCTGGTGACGGAGATGGAGAGGGCAGGGATTTGAAATAGGAATACGACTCTAAAATAGCAGTGCGTAGGGCTAAAAATTTGTTTAGAAAAGAGGGAGGCAATTGGAAGAGAGAGCATGCAGTGGAGAAAGTAAGGAAGGTATCATTAGCAAACAGTTGGTGCACCCATAGCATACCCTTGTCTCTCCATGTTTTCCAGTAAATGGGTTTATTTTTGATGCGTATGGATCTATTATGCCAAATGGTTGAAGAGAGGAATGAAGCAAGATCGTAAGGCGCAGAAGGAAGGAGAGAATTCAAAACCTTGCATGAGTGATTAATAGTAGGAGTGCAGAGTTTCTGTGGTTTGCGAGTGAAAGACAGAAATTCCTGAAATGAGAAAGGAGAAAGAAAGGATCTCTCTAGGTCAATCCATAGTGGGGAAGCATAAGGTGTGTCCAATATCCATTTGGATAGGTGTCTTAGTAGGAAGGCTTTGTGATATCTGGGGAAGTCTGGGAAATTAACACCACCTTCTGATTTTGGGCGTGATAATTTTAATAAAGACATTCTGGGTTTTTTATGTGACCACAAAAAGGATATGAGTATAGAATTAATTTTTATGAAATAATTTTATCGGTATGGATAAAGGGATATTACAAATGATATATAGTACAATAGAGTTAACATCATCTTGATGGTATCAAGGCGACCCCACCACGAGAGATATAGGGGGTGCCGTTTAGTTGTGAGGGTAGTCAACTTTTCTATGCATTTATCAAAATTTAAAGAAATTGAAGATTTATTGGACGGGGTGAACCACAAACCAAGTTATTTGATCTGGTGAGGACACCAAGTAAAGTTGGAGATGGAAAAGTCAGCTTTAAAAGTATATTTAGTTAGGGGTAAAATTTCGCACTTTTCATTATTCAATTTATAACCCGAGACTTTTGTAAAGGATTGAACTTCCTCCAAAAAAGCCGGGAGGGTGAGATGAGGCCGAGAAAGAAACAAAAGAACATCATCAGCATAAGCTGCTAATTTAAATTGTAGAGAATTCAAAACAAAGCCAGTAACAGATTGGTTTTGTCTAATTCGAGACAGGAAAGGTTCTAATGCCAAATTGAAAAGGAAAGGCGACAAAGGACATCCCTGTCGCACTCCCCTATGCAAAGTGAAGTAAGATGAAGTGAGACCGTTTACAAAAATGGCCGCCTTAGGATTAGAGTAGAGCAAGGAAATCAAGGAAATGATTTTCGGGCCAAAACCAAACCACGCCAATGTGCGAAACATGAAAGGCCAATAGACTCTATCAAAAGCCTTCACTGCGTCTAGGGTAACAGCGGCGAGAGACTCCGTATAGTTCGAGGATTTGGAAAGTATATCGAAAAGCAAACGAGTATTATCAGTAATAGAACGGCCCTTGACAAAACCTGACTGCTCTTTGCCCAATAAGTAAGGGAGGAGGGAATCAATTCAAAGGGCCATGGTTTTAGAATTTTTTTTATAGTCTATATTTACTAGGGAAATAGGCCTGTAATTTTTACAGTAGCGTACATCTTTTCCTTCCTTTGGAATTAGACAAATCATGGCCTCCAAAAGGTTCCTGAAGAACTGCCTCTATCAGCAAAAGAAGAAATAAGAGTGAGCAGTTTTGGGAGAAGTATGTGGGCAAAATGTAAATAAAATTCAACAGTAAAACCGTCAGGGCCTGGAGCTTTATCTTTCTTAAGGGTGTTAAGAGCGGTAGTCAATTCTGTCTGTGTGATATCAATCTCAAGGAGTTCCATATTCGGCAAGGGGCTGGTAGGTTTGTGGATCAAGGAAAGATAGGAAGAAATATCTTCCTCAGTAGGGTGATTCTCTGGTGTATACAGTCGCTCATAAAATTGGACAAATTCTTGTAAAATGTCAGCGTCTTTGATTTTGGGATTGTTGTTATCATCTATTATAGATTCGATATGGAGTCTATTCTGTTTGGTCTTAAGGTAGTTGGCTAATAGTTGACCTGATTTATTTTGCCCTCCATAAAATTTTGCACTGGTCTTTAATAGGAATAAAGAGTTCTTTATTATACTGAATCTATTATACTGAATCTTAGCGTTAATAAGTTCTGTGAGGCACTCTTTCGATTTGGAAGAGTAGTAAGAGTGTTCTAACCTTTTAATCTTGGAGAGAAGTTCTACGTTCTCTAACCGGGATATCCTCCGCTGATTGAAAACATAGCTGATAATGAAATTACGCGCGGAAGCCTTGAAGGCATCCCATACGGTATGAAAAGGTAATGTGTCAGTAGTGTTGAAATGGAAATACTCTTGAAAAAAAGATAGAAAAGAAGCAGTAAAATTAGGATCCAAAAGCAAGGAATTATTAAAGCGCCATCATTTGGGATGTTCAGAGTGGGATAAAAGGTCTAGCTGAATGGAAACAGGGGCATGATCTGAAATATGTATGGGACCTATATCTGCGGAACGTAAGGATTGGGAGTTATTGTGTGTAGTAAAAATGTCATCAATACGTGATTGGGTTTGATGAGGTGCAGAATAGAAAGTGTATTCCTGCTCAGCCGGATTGCATAACCTCCAAGCGTCAGTTAGGTATAAATGTTTTACCGACTGTAGGAAAGTTTTGTGTGCTTTGGTTGGTACAAAGGCTGATTTGGATTTCCTATCAAGGAAAGGGTCAACCACTTGATTGCAGTCGCCGGCTAATATTAAATTAACTGCAGGCTGTTGAGCAAGCAATCATTAAATTTGGGACCAAGAAGGAAGTATCCCCATGAGTGGAAGCGTACACATTAAATAAAGAAATCGGAACCCCCCCAATCATTAAATTAGTAAGCAACCATCTACCCTCAACATCTGTATTCTGTGAAAGAAGTGTAGCGTGTAGAGATTTGTGACATAGAGTTATAACGCCATTTCTTTTGCCATCACCAGGTGAAAAAAGACTTCGCCTACCCAATTTTTCTTTAGCTTTAAAGATTCAGCTTCCTTAAGATGTGTTTCTTGCAACAAAACAATATGAGCGTCTATTTTGGATAAATATGTTAGAACTCGCTGTCTCTTAATAGGAGAATTTAAGCCTTTAACGTTCCACGTTACAATTTTTAAAACCATAAAATATCAAAGCGAAATGGATGACATAATAAATCAGCCGTAATACAGATAAGTTGAGAGAGAAATGTGAGACAAATGAGTAGATAAAGACAATAAAACTCAAGAATGTAAGAATAAGGGAGATAAGAAAAAGAGAGCAATCTCATAGAAATAGGAAAGCAATGCAATGGAAGGGAGTAGAAAAGATCGAAAAAAAAAAAAAAAGAAAGAGAGCAGCATGCAATTACAATGAGGAAAAGTATCAAGGGGAGAGATAACATACCTACAAAAACTCCAAGACATATGAAAGGTGGGGGAGGATGAGGCCACATGGAAGGATGACACGCCCGGACTCCATGAGGGAAGGCAGGGAGGGAAGCGGAATAAACAACAGGAACAACGGATGAGTCACATGACAAAAATCGGACCTGTAAGGAAGAAAAAAGGTTAATATCAATCAACGAAGCTAATGTAAACAACAACGTCTGTAATTTATAAACATGGAACATTTCTTAAATAAGCACATAAAGTTTAAAGCCTGAGGCACAACATAATGAACTACTTAATATGAGATGAGGAAGTGTCCATAGTCTCTGCGCTACAAGAAGTGAGAAAACTTTTTAGTCTTGTAGGATCTTCATAGGTAATGGTGCTGTTGTTGTAGGTTACTTTAAAAAGACATGGATGAAAGAGTCCAAATCGAGCACCAATAGAGCGAAGACGTGGTCGCAATGCAAGAAATTCTTTATGCCGGTCTGCAGTAGACTTTGCATAGTCCTGTGAAAAAAATAAGGGGTTACCAGACCATGAAATGCGTTTGAGAGACCCAGCAGCCGCCAGGACTTTAAGCAAATCGGTATATTCCAAAAAGTACAAGATGACTCCTCTTGCTCGCCTCATGGTGGAAGATGATGAAGCAGAAGCAGATGCAGGACCCAGTCTATGAGCACACTGAATGTTGAGAGGAAGGCCCTCTGGTAGATTGAGGAGTTTCGGAAGAAAAGATATAAAGAAGGCAATAGGATCGGAACCTTCTGAGCCTTTCGGTAAACCATAAATGCGAAGGTTATTCCACCTATTTCTATTTTCTAAATTTTCAACCTGTTGCTGGAGAGATGTTACTTGAGATTGAAGAGCGTCAACTTGGATCTTGGAGGAACTCAAAGATTGAATATTCTGTTCTGCAATAGTCAGTCTTTCCTCCATCCGAGACCAACTATCAGTTAGAATTTGTATTTTGGAATTTGTTTCTTCCACAAAAGGGCGGAGAGCCCTGATTTCTTCTAACAAGAGATCCATGGAGACTGATGAGGACTGCTTAGGAGGAGAAGGGGGATCCTTCTTGAATCTTTTGCTGGGCACCTTGTTGGCACCTGAGGGCGTACCCGTAGTTGATGTCAAAGTGCCTTTGGACGGTAAATTCATTGAGTCATCCATTTGAAGGTACTGTGGACGAGGAGCGAAGCGAGCCACAGTTTATGCGGTAAGGGCAGCAAATGGCGGTTGAGTATATCAGGCAATATACGTAGCTGAGAAAGAGGTGAGTAACCAATGCACACAATACTCTCTGTAAGTGAGTAAAGCTCCACTGAGCGTAGGTGACTTGCCAAAGCGTTGTGGTGAAAAAAAAAAGGGGGTAATATTAAGGAGAGGCAGTCAACAACGCAAAAACAAGCACGCTGTGAGGAAGGGCAAGAGGATACCTGCCAAAATGTGTGTCATTGCAGGAGGGCTACATAACATTATTTCCTCAGAAACACATGTAGTGACGCAGGTAAGCTTTAAAAATATACTTAGTGCTTGATAAATATTGATGGCGCGGTTATGAAGAGAGCTGCAGGAGGACTACACAGAATAATTTCCTCAGGAACACCAGCAATATTGTAGGAAAGTCATGAAAATATGCTTAGTGCTCGGTAAATAACTATATAACCATTGTTGCAGCTGAGAAAGACATGCCATAAAGGCATGAAGAATAGGGACTGCTAGCAGCACTCTGACAATTAAACGATAGAAGTAAGCATGTTTTTTCCACCGTGCAAGAAGAAATCATGTGGAAAATGCGACAAAGCAGAAAAAGACCAAGAAAAAATGAAAGCAGAGCTCATAAAGGCGGCGAACAGGATGGAGGGAGCCGATGGATTACCATCTGTCAGCTTTGAGGCGTCACCTGTTGCCGCGTCTGAGGAAAAGTTCGCTGGGTCAAAGATGGCGGGCGCCTTAGTGACGGAGCCGCGGAAGGACGCTCATCACAAAGAGAAGGCGAAAACGCTGCCGTACTGAGAAGATGCTCACAGCAGCATGAGCACCGACAGGAGCGAAGTTGATGCAGGCAGAAATAAGGTAGTCACAGGTCCTCGGTGAGTTGCTTGAGCCGTCTCTCCGGCCGCCGTCCCAGGAGAGTCAGGGAAACGCCGCCATCCTCTGTGGGCGCTAGCCATGCCCCCCCCTGTAATATTACTCTTGAACAAACCTCCTACTAAAAGTTGAGGTGTTTGTGTTCCAGGGCGAGGTCGCCCTGGATACTTTGAGAATACTGTCAAACTCCTGTATTTGTGAATTTTCACAAACTTCCAGTCGCATCCTGGAAATGGTCAGAGGCATGAGTAAATCTAATTCCAGGGAGGCACTGAATAGAGACCCCCAGAAACGAATCGATGGGGGTACGTGGAAAGTGATTTCTCTATGGAATCGTTATTTTATGAGTGGAGAAAAATGTAAAAAATGGGCAATTGGAGTCCTGCAAAGGCTTTTTTTCATGAACCCTTTAAAATACACATTCAGAAAGCCCTTTGCACATGAGTAAGAAATACAAACTTGCCCTGCTCTTGGAAACGTTTGTGAATTACTAAAATATGTAAATCTACCTCTATCAAGGGGAGTTTAAACCTGGTGCAGATTTGCAAGTTTGTCTATAATCAAGCCCACAAAGTGAAATTATGAAATATTTAACAATCTTTTATGAAGTGATTGGGTAAAATATAGAGCCTTCCTTTGTATGCTCTTTTTATGAACACAGAGATGGAAGGTTTTGATTGTTTACAGCTTTAAAACTATTCGTAGGCCTTAATGCTACATGTGTCGCATCATTGATTGCATGCTCAACGTAGACACCTTAGATGCTGCCAACTGGAACCTAAGACAGTGGGTTCCACCAATCTAAATTTTGTATTATCCCTGGAATGCGTTCATAGGACTAAGAGATTCCACTTATGATATGGTATGCAGCTAAGAAATGGAAGGAGCGTCAGCATCAGTGAAAAATACTCCAGCCTGAAACCTCATTATATTGTAATCCTCAACAACTCAAAAGAAAATTATTTTGGAAATCTTGCATTAAGGCTGGGATCCTTTGGGTTATGAGGTTGAGATAGGAGCCAATCGGATTGATTCCGAATACTTCAATTTGAAAAATAAGATTATTTAGCGAGGCATACAAGAATATGTAATGCTGTCAGAACCTTTGCAAACTTGATATCCCACCGAATTTGATCCTAATTTATTTTTGACGATTTTGGTACTGGTGTAAAAACTGAGTCCAAACATTTCCTAATGTGAATAGGAACATTTTACCAAAGGGAGAAAATCCTTCTCACTCGGGATGCTGCTTACTCAATAAAGTAGTTAAGCTTCTCAGTGTTCCATAATAAGTTACTTTAATTATTTAATTCAATGTGATCAATGCTTATTTAGCCATGCTCTTTGCATTTTGTCTGTTTATTGTTAGTTGATATTTTCCTTTTAATACATATTTATTTCAGTTTCTTTATGCATTTCGGGGGAAATCTATTCTTAAGGACAATATCATATTAATTAGAAACACAAATAATGTATGCATTAACAACTCAACTGATTGCATAGAATCTTGTAAACATTTACAGTACACCCTGTGTACTGTTCATTCCCCAAAATGTCTTGCGGTCAAAAACCATGAAGCATGCTGAGACCAATAGCTTATCAAAACGGCAGCCACTTTACTCAGTGTACATTTAGAACGTTGTTTGTAATTCTTGTCTATAGCATTTCTTCTATTCTAATCATATCCCAAAAAATCTCATCAATTCCTTTACATTCCAATCCATCTAGTTTTTCAATCCAGAATGCACCTAATCTTTGTAATCTTTCATATGCCCACCACTTTTGTTTATTGACATGACTTCCAACATTTAAAAAACAAATCTATGCAATATTATGCATGTTTTAGCTTGTACTTGCATTTAATGGCATTAATGTAGTCTTTCATCTCTCATGCTGTCCATTGTTGATTTATCTTTTTCCCTATGTACAAATGGTGTACAATTACTTCTTTCAATAGATATGTGCAATTACTACAGTTCAAGTATGGATGTGATCCTGTCTTTTTTCGTCTCAGTGTGAATTGTTGTTATTTAACAATAGTTACAGCTCTAATTACATTGTTACCAAGTTTTTGTCCACGTTCATATGCTAATATCATTTGAGGGCAGCAGCTCAAACTGACTTTTTTCTGCTAAAAACTTTTTGAGGGTTTGTAATTTGCATTGTATCTAATTAATAGCCCTCTCATTTTTTTGCATTTGTTAGTCGTTTGGTTTTGTCTACACAGCTTGTATTGCTGATAATTGTAAGCAATAGGGGAACTGAGCACTGCGACTGGTTAGGATACTGTCATATACAATGTACCGGTCGGGGGTGGAGTTACACCATGTCACGAATGACTGCTCCCTAGTTCGGCTTCGTTAGCCTTGCCCGCTATGGCTGCCTCAGAAAGTAATTGGACTGCATACTGCTTTTGAATGGACATACTGGAGACATGCCAACACTCAAGCCTTGAGACCTGGTATGCTGTAGTATTAATCTCACTTCTGATGCTGCGGACTCCCGCATCTAGTGAGCTGCGCTGCCCTGACTCTGATGGGACTCCCCCTCTGAGTGCTGGCTGGCTGGTGCCCTCTCCAAATCTTGAGCGCACACACTCGTGGGATCTGAGTTGTTGGCCACCGGGGAGGTCCTGGTGCTGCTGCACTCATGAGATGCGGTAAGTCACCTCCTGGGACCTTCAACAGAGCACCTGCACTGCGCAGGAAGTCAATGATCCTTGGGTCAGCTAAATCAGAGCATGAGGGTTGGACTGCCTCTGTTTCCTGGACAGCCCCAATGGATCCCAGATATACCAATCAATTCACCTGTACAACCACACAGCTGCCATTTTTGATTGGGGATTGTATCCAGTACTTCCATTGACTATAAAGAATAATGTCGACCCTAGGAAACAATGCCACCCACAGGGGTTCTGAATCTAAAGAAGCAGTCAACTGATACAGAAGAAATGGCCCCATTGGAGGTCACCTTAGATGCGATCATAGCAGAGCTCAAAATCATACAGTCCTTCATATCTGTAGTAGAACAATCCACAGCTGACACCAACAAAGACCTAAAGACTCTTACTAGTCAAATGCCCATCATCAAATCTGGCATAAATACCTCGGATAAGTGCCTAAAAGCATTAGAGCATCAAGCAGCAGACACTGAAGACCGCAGAGCGGAGTTATGGAAAACCCATAAGAAACTGACAGGCCTAGAGGATAGGAGCCATAGGAACAACAGCTGTCTTTTTGGGTTCCAGAAACAGCAGGCACATAAGACATGATCCCTTTACCTCAGACATTTATTTCGCAACTACTGCAAATAGAAAACATCCTGCCATTGGAATTCCAACACGCCCACTGAGTTCAATCATGCAAACAACCCCCAGGCCAATCACAGCCCAACTACTTTAATTTCTACAGGTGAGAACAATTCTCCAAACAGCAACAAAAAATGGCCCATAATGCCTATAAGGGACAGAAAATCACTTTATCAGCTGACTTCTCTTATGTCACACGATGGAAAATATTTGCTCTTTGACCACTCCTCAATAACCTCGACCTCTGATATGGTCTTCTGGAACCTTATACAGTGATTGTCACAGTTAATGGCAAGATGAGAGAGTCTGTGGACCCAGCTGAGCTGGTACAATGTTTGGAACAAGTTCACCCATCATCCACAAACATGGACGTGGGACCCATCTTCCATCACTGGGGAAAATGGAGTAGCCATCATCATTCATAAACAACTCGCAGCTCAAATACAGAAACTTGGATTAACAACACAGGGCGATATGTCTTTGTAAAGATTAAAATAATGGACACCACCATTATCCTCAGCTCTATTTACACCCTGGCAGGCACGAAAAGAACCTGGCTTGCTAAGCTAAACAGACTACTTTCAGAATTTGGCTGAAATAAAATTATCTGCAGTGGCGCCTGAAATATATTTCAAGACCCATTCCTGAACAAAACTGGCATCTGACCCCACCGAAGAGTAATTGACAGGGGTATTCTTAAGGACATCATGTCAGATCATGCTCTACTTGCACCTTCTGCATCCCACAGGAAAGGAATACATCTATCTCTCCCCTGCACAGAGTTGTGAGTCCAAGATCGACTTCTTCCTGTTAAACTCATTGACACTTTCAAAAGTCTTCACTGATGAGAACGAAGCGAGCAGTATCTTGGACCATGCTCCCCTCTGCCTCCGATTGGAGATCCAACTGATATGCCCTAAAACTAAAACATGGATATTGGCGTCATGAAATTGAAATTCCCTGAGGAGACAAAAAACCCTCAAAAACCGCTTACGAACCTACCTGGACCTTAATGAGACATTATTATCCTCGCCTTAAGCATATTGGCATCAGGTAAATCTTGTCTACAAAGTCTGGTCATGAGAGATTCACACATTTCACGCAAGGCATAGGCAGATAAACAAAAAGGGCTCGAACTTGAAATTCACAAATTACAAGCTATATATCACAATGCACCTACCCCTGATCTTCGCCACTCCCTGACAAAGAAAAAGTGTGAACTCAATTCAATTTTGATAACAGCAGAGGAGAAAGCCTTAATCCATTTAAAGGCAGAGATGAATTGTCACTCTTTTCTGAATACAGAATAAACTGGGACAATACTGAAGCCAATGCTAATGATCTCACAGATGCACCAACAGACCCTGGTTTCCCTCACAGCCGAATGGATCCTGCTGAAGTCAAATATTTGGGAGTTCTTGAAAGTAGCTACTTTTCCACAATGGTCCAAGACAATGCTTTAACGCTTCTGGAAAAAAACAAAAATGACTTTACTAGATGAAAGTCCTTATAACGCTCCTTCTCTCCCATTAGGGCAGGGTCCAAACAATAAAAATGGTTGCAGCACTGAGATTCAATTATATTTTCACCATGATGCCCTTTAAGATCCCCGCTCCCAACCTCAAATAAATAGATTCTGCCATGCAGAGATTTGTATGGGATCAAATGCCGCCAAGACTTGTTGCAAAAAAGTGTTTGATACTACCACTTCAGGAGGTCTTTGCCTATGCATATGCAGACACATTATAGGGCCTTCCACCTCTCGCAAATGGCCTGCTGCATCAACACTCATTAAGAGAGGCCATCCTGGGCCCACCAGGACCTGAACCTCTTTACAATGACTATAATTCATCATTCAACCTCACCAACCCAATCCCGATTGAAATGCATAATATCTGTCTCTCTATGAACAAACTCCTGAGGGAGCAAAGATTTCTACATTCTATAGACCCCTTCTGGCACAACATGGCAATGGGCCGACAGACGACTCTCCATTTAGAGGGCAAGACTGGGAATCCAAAAGCCTGGGGTCTCGACCAAATAATGAAAGATAATACTGTCAAATTGTTGACTGACCTAGTCTGAATTCCACCTGGCTTGTAATCGACTTTTGAAATACCAACCATTTAGACACTTTCTTCTCTCACTACTGGACTTAACACCCTGGCTCAACAAACCTCATTGATTCATGATTATCTGCTGACGTGGGGTCACTACAAGAAACTGATCACAGATCTGCATGACCTGCTCATCGTGAAGCTTTTTTCTGCCCCAAAGTCATATTCCTTGAGGTTTAGAGGGCAATATCAGCTCAGAAGAATGTTGGCAACATTGTACTCCTGGCGGGGACATCCTGCTCATTCTAGGGTCCTTCCCTACTATTTAAACCTGCTGGTCATACTTCTGGAAAACAATCAGAGACATGAATGGCCATTCCTGAGTTCCTTCACAAGCACTAGAATTACTGCACGACACAAGGAATATTGCAGATTGAAATAATAACAGCAAATGCTGGATTCAATCTGCACTAACAACGGTGAAACCCTGTAGCTCTGATGTCGGAAAAAAGTCTGCCCCTTACACATACCGACTGGATGGATGCTGTAGCCATTATGGCATAAAGAATAGATGATGGATGGAATGCTGAACAATGTAAACAATCACCCGCAGTCAACAGATATGGGTTTAATCCATCGTTGTTTTGCCTACCACGGCACCCCAGTTTGGACCCAACCATATGCAAATCAGCCTTGACCCTGTTCCTCATGGGAACAGTCCAGTCTGAACTGCAAAGCCAGGTCCTCCCTGGACCAGAACCAAGCATTCTGGGACCGGTTTCGGGGTATCACCCCTCATCAGCCAGGCTAGCTTGAATCCAGTGGCTCAGTGAGCACGGGACCCACGTCTGGGCATACCCTTCCCAATTAGGGTGACAAATGCAAAAAGAACAGATGATGGACGGAATGCTGAACAATGCAAACATTCACCCCCAGGTCAACAGATCTGGGTTTAATCCATCGTTTTTTTGCCCATCATGCCACCCCAGTTTGGACCCAGCCATATGCAAATCAGTCTTGACCCTGTTCCTCATGCGAACAGTCCAGTTCAAACTGCCAAGCTAGGTCCTCCCTGGACCATAAACAAGCATCCTGTAATTGGTTTTTGGGCATCACCCCTCATCAGCCAGGCTAGCTTAAATCCAGTGGTGAAGTGAGCACGGGACCCACATCTGGGCATACCCTTCCCACTTAAAACGATGAATGCAAAAAGAACAGATGATGGACGGAATACTCAACAATGAAAACATTCACCCCCGGGTCAACAGATCTGGGTTTAATCCACCGTTTTTTTGCCCACCATGCCACCCCAGTTTGGACCCAGCCATATGTAAATCAGTCTTGACCCTGTTCCTCATGCGAACAGTCCAGTCCGAACCGCCAAGCCAGTTCCTCCCTGGCCGGAAACAAGCATCCTGGGGCTGCTTTCGGGGCATCACCACTCATCAGCCAGGCTAGTTTGAATCCAGTGGCGACAAATACAAAAAGAACAGATGATGGAGGGAATGCTGAATGCTGAACAATGCAATGATGCCCCGAAACCGGTCCCTGGATGCTTGTTTCCAGTCCAGGGTGATCCTGGCCTGGCAGTTCGGGCTGGACTGTTCCCATAGAGAACAGGGTCAAGACTGATTTGTATATGGCTGATTTAAACTAGAATGGCATGATGAGATAAACAAATGATGGATTTAGGCCCAGATCTCTGTACTGGGGGGAATGTTTGACATTGTGCAGCATTCTGTCCATAAACTGTTCTTTTTGCATTGGTCACCCCAAGTGGGACGGGTATGCCCAGACATGGGTACCATGCTCCGCATGCTACTGAAGTCAAGCTAGCCTGGCTGATATGGGGTGATGCCCCGAAACCGTTCCCAGGATGCTTGTTTCCAGTCGAGGGAGAACCTGGTCTGGCAGTTTGGGCTGGACTGTTCCCATGGGGAACATGGTCAAGACGGATTTGCATATGGCTGAGTTTAAACTGGAATCGCATGGGGAGCAAAAAAAAGGCACCTGATGTCCTGGTCAGACCCACGCAGTAAGATTCCACCTATGTCCCAATCTGTCTTCGTTTGTTTTTATCTGACATACATATATATTGATTGAGAAAGGCTTCTGGAAGCCGAAACGCGTCTCTCTAATAGCGGGGGTCGAGGGTGACCCGAGAAAATAAAGAAGCCCTATACTTACAGCCTTGAGTACGTGCCTTCTTCTCTTCTGGAGCAAGATTGTGTGTTTGATATATATATATATATATATATATATATATATATATATATATATATCTTAAAAGGTGTCTCCTTATCCCAGTAACTATTTGACGTTATAAGGCTGGGTTATTTAAGCAATGATCCCTTGCTTTCTACCTGTAATCAAACAGATACTATACCCCTTTGCATCTATAGTTTGACGCTCCCTATCCATAATAGGGAACCGGCAATGTAAACGGAAATGTTAATGTACTATGAATATGTATGCGCAGATTTGTGGATAAACATATTCAAATACTCATCCAGAAAAAATATTAAATTCACATGAGTGATCTAAGAGGCTAGTTATTCTTTCTACCCCACAGTTGGAATGATTTTGTCTATAAGTTGTATTTACTTAAAACAACTTTATCCTTCAATGAGTGCTCTGAATTTGTTCCAAGTAACCATTGTTTCTTTAATATTTATGTAGTACCGGTGTTCAGTGACGTCAAAGGTGTGAAACATCTAATAAAATTAGCACACAAGGTATGCCTTGACTATGGGCACTGATGAGTTCTTCGCTAAAGTTTAGTAATTCATTCTGTGCCACTACAGGGTGAGTAACCTGATTGAGAGTCACCGCGGAGGATATTTCATTCCAAAGGCTCTTGAATGACAACTGTGTTAGGTGCCTTAGCAACACAGAATAAGCTATACATAGCGCAATAGTTGTTGAGGGATACTGGGTCCGCTAATGTTTTCCTAAGGATAGGAGTGATTACAGCATTCGAAAGGGCTTGAGGGACAGGTTTTCTGGAGAGGGGTATTCAAATGGGTGATGGGACACACTAATGCAGTGAGAACAGGTTTATTGACTTTAACTTGACAGACATCAATGAAGGGATGAATTTTTTTAAGGAAATCAAGCAGTGGATAGAGAAGGCAGATTCTGGTTGGTGGAGGTCCTGTGGTCATGGGGCGGTGGTGGAAATGTTCTCTCTTAAGGCAATAATTTTGCTGATGATGAAAGAAAGAAGCTTATTTATCACAGAGGACATTAAAGTGCATGAGAGGGATTCACATTATGCAAGGGTATTCCATTGCCTTGTAGACAAAAAATAGTTCTTTGGCCAAGTTGTCTGCCTCAGAGATGTGAACTTTTTTGCTAGGGTGCAATCTGATTTGTAACCTCTAGAGTGCATTTTAAAGTCTATACAGTCAGATGGTAGCTGTGTTACATTCCTATATCTTTCCAATGCTTTACCTTGGCATTTAAATTAGAGTATGTTATTTGTGAATCGTTTACTGGTCTTTATGGGATTCTGTTTGTGGGTAGATGTGGGAGCAAGTGCAGCTAGTGACCAAAATACGTGGTTTAGGAGGTGTGCAGGGATCTCCTCAGGAGTCTGCATACAGGGATCTGGATAATCAAGAAAGAAGTGAAATCCTCAGACTAAAGTTTGTTCAAATTTGTCTGAGAGGTCAGTATAGTGTCACAATGGTACGGCTTCTGGACAGAGGCATAACATGGAGAAATATCTTTATGTTGCCTTATAATTTTCTCTTTCTATGTGTGCCGCGTTCTGTAGCATACATGCAAAGAGGAAAATGCCTGAAATGATTGTTTTTGTGCAGGAAGATGTCCCTTCCCGCACACAAACAATCCTGCCTGTAACGCAGGCACCCTCGTACCAAGGCGCAAGGCAGCCTGCGTAAGTGCTAGGCTGCACTCAGTGCCCCAGTGCAGAGAGACAGCAGGAATGCCCATATCCATGTTGTCTTGCTGCGTTGTGTTGCATGACTTCTTTGTAAATCGGACCTTTTTTTTGTTGCAGAGTTCACTTTAATGAAGAATTTGTATACTGTGGTTTGAGAAGCATAGCTGCTGAGAACCAATGCAGTGAAGTTAAAAAATTGTGATGAATAGTAAATCTAGGCAATGCCAGCATCAGTGAGTTGGGGCATTGATTAGTGTTCACTTTTGTCATGATGTTTTGGCCTTACGAATTAGAAGTAACATCACCCAAGATATTCAGGCAATCAATACTGAATACATGTTTAGATATGATTTACGTATTAGGCAAGATCAGGAAGACCACAAGAGAAGCTGGCGAGGTATTTTGAGAAAGTGGTAGATTACTCGACAAATAAAGGAGGTGCTGGGGCAAGTGACAATCTTGGCTTGCAGGTACTAGAAGGTGTCAATAAAAGGACATTTATTTATTTTACTCCAGTTGAATTATGGTGTACCAAGGCATCCATGCCTTCTCTGTCCAGCTTTTTGTTTTTTATTACGACATTTTTATTTCAAAGATTTGTACTCTTGCTCCACTCACCAAAGTTGCATGTCGGTGCATGTTATATATATAATAGTCAAGAAGGAAAGACAAAAAGATGCAAAAGGACACAAAAGATAAATAGATTACATTTATCACTAATAAAATAATGATTCAGAGGACAATTCAAAGAACTACTCTGAGGGTGGGGCGGACACGAAAGGGTGGAGAAGAAAATAGAATATACAAATGCAGTTGAAGATATATGAAAGTAAAAGAGGGAACAAGAGGAAAAATGGATCAAGGGCGAAAACATGGTGATGGGAGAGGAAAATAAATTCAGAAGGAAGGTAGGTAGGTGATGAAGAGGAATGTTTTAACTGAATCGGATGGGAGTCTCTTGTTTCTTAAATTTTAATGGTACCATGTTCCATAATGAAGTAGCACTTCCAGAAGAGAATTTTGTGGCTAAACTGTGGAACTTGAACAGTCCTGTGCAGGGCACGAGTCGGGGGTACACGCGGGTGGCGGGCGTCCACCCACTATTTTCACAGGGTGGATGCCGTCCACCCTGCCAAGAAGTTGGGCCCCACTGAATAATGTGCTGAACTTGTCTTGGTGTAATTTCCAAACACCAGGACACTTTCAGCTGCGCCTGCAGGTTGTCTGCTTTCCATCTGCAACAAGCAACAACGTGCAGGCGGGGATGGGGCTTTCTTATTTAAGACTCCTGCTGGGCCCTTAACAAAGGCCGAATCTGAGGGGTCATCAGGCCTCCTTTTGTTGGAGTCTCCTGGCTGGGAGCAGTCAGAAGCCTCACACCTAAATGCAAATACAGCAGAGGGGAAACAAAGGCTCACACCTTGTTAGCACTTCACACATACTTAAGAAAGGCAGCTTTTCACAGATATGCATGCAATGTAAGACTGTCAGATGTGTTGGTCTTTCCCAGTATTTACTCAAAATAAATAGCATTTATGTAGTGCGTACAACCCCTGAAGAGGCGTTGTAATAAATTAAATATCACTATTTTTTCTTGTAAAGCACTATGGGTAGAGGAAGTTTACGCTGACAAAAGGCAACATTGTTTTATGTGTAGCTTCAGAACCCAATAAGCATTTATACAAACAAAAAGGCATTTTCGTCCATAAAAAGTGTTTTTATTGCTAAAAATGACTACATTCACAACTGTCAGGAATCCACAAAAGGATTCCTGACAGGCGTAAATGGTTTTTACTGCTGAAGGTTTCTCTGCTATCAGTGTGGAAAAATCTGCATTAGTAAATCTCCCGCATGGGTGTGGAATTTGGAGTTAGGGCGTGGGTCGCATTGTAAGTTTACGAATTCCCTCAAACATGACCATTTACGGACATTCACACTCTGGAAACGATTGGAAAGTTACTCCGACCAAGGACGGAGGAGCTCCTCTTCCATTGATGTGGAGTAGGGAAAGGACTTTCTCCAGGACGGAAAATGTTTCTCTATGGAGAAAAAATGTGCATTTGCAGAGTGTGCTCCATTCCCTATTCCCCTGTGCGGAAATCTATGCTTTGTAGATTTCTGCACATAAGGAATAGAAGCCCGTAGGATTTGTTAAATGAAATTCCCAATAGTCATCCTGCGAAACTGCCAGGCACAGATGTCCAGGCCTGCATCCGGAAATGTTTATGACTTTTGTAAACGAGGCAAATTGATTTTTTTGTGTTGCTCTTTAAAAAGCAAGAGATATAGATTAGACATTTATCATGGCACTATAATTAAATAAAAGGCATATTTACATCACAGACCAACCATTCATCTATGGACACAACGTAAATACACTCAGATATAGGAAACACATTAGGTCACACTACTTCATATTACATAATATGAGACTGATGGACTTCACACTATCTGGCTAAAACCATGTTCACGCTTGTAAAACCACTCTTGCATGCCGCACAGACCTTCCAGGGGGACAGTATGGAGAAAGATAACTGCCCTTTGAGGCTGCATGAATTCTGCCTGTTAGTGGCTAGTCTCTAGGGGAGATTTCTGATTAGAAGTGACAATACAAACGTGTTGCCTCAACAAAAAAAACACACAAAAAGACTACTTCTATTTGTATCTAACAAAACAGATGAAGCCAGCACACCATAATAAGTCAAGCATGCACAGGGGTCACAGTATTCTCAATGGAGTCACCCTACCAGAGCGCCAGAGTTAATAGTCACTGGCCTGTTCTTCCTTGTTTATTGTTTTCTACTGATAGACCTTCAGCCATTGAGCAAGGATTGCATTTCCATATAATGATGGTTCCATTAGATAATAAAAGCCTCACATGTGATCCAGCGCGATATTAGCAAACAGCATTCATACACTATATACTCACTTGGGCCCATACATTCATACTACGCTAATACTTACGCTGGGTTTTATCAGTTGTTACTCTCTATAAAAATCCCTGCTACCAATTACCTTCTGATTGAAGAGTAATGACTTACCAATGAATCCTTTGCTAATTGGGAAATTTAAAATGAGAGACATTCATTATAATACAAAATCCTGAAATAACCACTGAGTCAGGAAGTTTTAAAATGTTTATCTAAAGATTCAGCAGAGTAAAATACAGAGACACATGGTACTTAATCGCAATACCCAAGATTAAGCATAGAAATGACTATTGCTAGTCAATGACGGTGTTTAAAGAAGAGAAGAAGATAGAGACAGCAGCGCAACTAAAGGTTGCATTATATTTACCTAAGTGCGAGAACCAAACCCCTTAGCCAAGGAGTTGAAAGAATAGGACCCAGGAAGGATGAAGAGCAAAGACTTCTTCCAGGATCAGGACCGGACCGGTGACCTCTCTACAACGACGCCTGCGTCGTTCCCCTCTCTGATACTCGACTTTTCTCGATTCTCCCGTGCCTTCCTTCTAATGGACTCCGCCGCCCCCTCCTCAGGACCTCTTCTGGACAGGGATTCAGTCAGCAACCGATCAGCTTGGCAGTCTGGGGCTCTTCTGTGTGTTCTGAGAGTCAGCTCTAGCTAATTAGCTAATTCTATATCTGTTATACCCTTCTACGCCCATGTACCTCCCCTTAATGTTGCTAAAATATGGGACCACTACTTCTGATTGGACAGGGACAGGAGGTGGATTCTCGCACCATGTTGATTTGGCCTAAATTGTAAAGCCTATTTTCTTTACGTTCCCACCCCTTCAAATGAATACATTCGCTTTATTTCCCACCCGTCTCATGACAAATGTAAACCAATTTTCTTTTTTTTTTCTCTTTTTTTTTCTTCTTTTTTTAAACTTTTGGTGCATTACAAAACAAAGTACATCCCTCACTGATCCAGACCCCCCACCCCCTCCCCATGTCCGACGAGAAGAACAAACAAAAAAAAAAAACATGGCAAGCAGTGTGAGACATTAGCAAAGGAACAGTTTTAACAATTTTTAACGTTGATGTAAAAACCTACGACAGAGAAAAAAAAAAATATATATATCAAAGAAAGACCCACAATGGAAGAGTTAGCAAGTTGGGGAAAAAAAAAGGAGAACATAGAGAGAAAGGGGAGGGAGAGGGGAGGGGGGAGGGAGGGTACCCCCGGAGGGAGAGAGGTAGGGGAGAAGGCCGGGGAGGCATAGGATATGCGGCCTCACGGTCAGTCTGGGGCATTCAATGTATTAAGCCACCTGGATAGGGGGTCCCAAATCTCTAACCCCTTTTTTTTCCCACGCTTGCCTTTTTTGGCATATATGGCCTTCTCTAATTGATAGGTGGCGAGCAGCCGAGCCTGCCATTGAGCAAACGTGGGAGGACTCCGATCCTTCCAGTGTGAAGCGATACGTATCCTAAGAATAGTCATGGCCACAAATAGTAAGGCTCCCCCATTTCTCAGGTCGATCGTGTCATGCAGTCCAAGCATTATAGTAGTTGGTACCAATTGAAAGTTACGTGATAAAACCCTACCAATAAACTGCTGCACCCCTTCAAGTAATGGATCTAATTTGGGGCATGTGGCAAACATGTGTACAGAGTCTGCACTGTACTCAGCACATCTCGGACACAGGGTGCCACTGCCAGTACCCCATTTGGCAATTCTACTGGGAGTTATGTATAGAAAATATCCAGTTTTATAAAATTGCGCTTGTAATTTAGATGATAGTAAATAGGACTGTGCCAAACTTAGGGCGCAACAAAAGGTGTTAGGAGGGGCATTCAACCTCACCTGCCACTTTTCGTCTATTATATTTACGTCGTCAGGCCTTTGTTGATTTAGCATTGAATAGATATTTCCAATCCGTAATATGCTGGGCTCGAGGATTCTATCTATAAGATTGATTTTAGCGAACCCAACAGGCCCGCCAGTTTTATTAATTAGATAGCCTGTGATCGCATTATATTGATATAGCTGATTGTTACCAAGGTTATAACGGGTTTTAAGAGTGTTAAAAGTCTGAATACCGTTGGGAGTAATCAAGTCTCCCATTTTTGTAATACCGGCTTGGTACCACTGTTGCAAGTGTGTTTCTTGGAAAATAAGTGGCAGGTTGCTATTATTCCTGATGGAGGTATAATAATTTAGCTTTGCCAGTCCAAATAATTTGCGTACTTTCGAGAATATCTTATAAACATTAATCAAAGTCTTAAATCTAACCCGTTTGTAATAGGCAAGTTCGAGCTGACGCCAGAGACAACCCCTGACGCTTTCCCCGAGTAAAGAAATATAGGGAGATGGCAATCCAGAAGAGTTCTCGACAGGAAGGTCATGCAGTAGCTCAGAACTATATTGAAGAACAGCTGCCCAGTAATATAGTTTTATGTTGGGCCCACCCTCCTCTATCTCTGGGTAGTGTAAGGAATTTAAAAGCCCTTCTTGGCTGTGAGTAGGCCCAAATAAATTGAGAAAAATTTGTTCAAACGTAAGCAGCATCTTGTTATTGAAGTCTAGCGGGATTGTCCTAAAAAGTATAGTAGTTTAGGAAAAAAGAAATTTTTAGAACATTGCATCTCCCAACAATTGTGAGGTGTAAATTATTTATTTTCCGAAGTGCCTTTTTCATGTCAGCTGCTAACGGGGTCAAATTTTCCTCAACAATTAGATCCAGGTCGGAAACTATATTCACCCCTAGGTATTTAGCCTTATAGGTTACTCTGTCATCTACCCAGTTTATTTGTTCATTTAAAACGATCTGTGTTTTTGCTTTGTTGAGAGCATAACCAGATATCTGCCCAAATTTTTGGGCCTCCTGTTCTATAGCTACAATGGCCCTTTTGGGTTCCGGAGTTATTATGGCTAAATCGTCGGCATAGGCCATGACCTTTGTATCAATGCCGAACCTGCTAACTGCTACTATTTCGGGATTGAGCTCAATTTTCTTAATCAGAGGGTCGATGTATAGAGCGAAAAGCAACGGAGAGCAAGGGCAACCCTGCCGAGTCCCACGGGAAATCTTTATCTGCTCGGTCAGACGCCCGTTAATTGAGATTCTGGCTGTGGGGTTCTGATATAGTGCCTGCAGTGCCGATATCAGCCTAGGGCCAAAGCCAATCCGCCATAGGAGCGATCTCATGCTGTTCAGTTGTTGGCAGAAGCCTGCTTCTTAGGGATAGGCATAATCCGGTTTTTAAAAAGCGGGTCCTGGACAAATATATAGAAGGGATAGGAGCGATCTCATGCTGTTCAGTTGTTGGCAGAAGCCTGCTTCTTAGGGATAGGCATAATCCGGTTTTTAAAAAGCGGGTCCTGGACAAATATATAAAGCCAAGGTTTATTAACGACTAATGATGGGTACGCCTAAAAAACTCAGAATCGTCACATTAAATATTTGTGGTCTAAACGAGCCAGGGAAAAGGCAAAAAACTGCCCAAGCCTTACGATTAATGGGGGTGGACATTATCTGTTTGCAGGAGACACACATAGAAGGGGCTCAAAAATCTCTGTTAAATTCTTTGGGCTATAAAGTAATTGGGGCAACTTCACAGGAGGCCAAAGTCAAGGGGGTCGCGATCTTGGCCTCAAGTAGACTCTCTTTAGTAGTTAACCAAGTCAAATCTGACTCTCTGGGCAGATGGGTGATGGCCGGATGCTCTCTCCCCTCTAACTTTGGTTTTACAATCTGCTCTATTTATGGAAGCAACCTCGATGATCCGGGGATAATTAATGGAATAAATGAGGAATTAGCACTCTGGCCACTACCTTTAATTGTATGTGGTGACTTGAATTTGAACTTACCTAGCTCATGGAGACCTGATCAGTCTTGGAGTTATAGGGGTCGGAAACCTAAAACTTTTCAGGCAGTACTTAATCTGATTTGCACCCATGGTTTAAAAGATGCTTGGGCACATTTGCAACCCGATCAAGATGGTTTTACCTATTTTTCTGTTTTTCATCTGTCTTTGGCCCGGCTTGATTATTTTCTAGTTTCATCTTCTTTGATATTCGATTGTTCTATTGAAATTACTCCTCGACTCCTTTCAGATCACAATCCACTGATTTTAAGTGTAGAGGCCCGGGGAGATAGTAGGCCAAGGGTGAACTGGACGTTTGAAAAAGGACTATTATACGATAATAACTATCGCGAATACATGAAAGGTTGGATTCACGAATTTCTGACCATAAATGTTGGCTCTGCTCCGGTAATGGTAGTTTGGGATACATTAAAGGCCGCTATAAGGGGGGAGACGCTTCAATTCTCCGTCAGACGGAATAAAAAAGAGAAAGCACAGGTTAGCCTTTTGCAGGACCCCATGATAAAATCTGAAAAGAAATTAATACAGGCTGTCCAGTCAGGAACTGGAATTGAACAGGCACAGATAATGGTGGCGGTCGCAAAGGCCGAGATGGGAACTGTGGGGCATATTAGCAAGAAGAGGCGATAATCATCGCTAACCCTGCTTAGCGTGATTTTTTTATCGCCGGCTATCGCTGGAATATATCGCCACGCTAACGCTGTATTAGCAACGATTAGCGCTATGGCGATGAATATTCCAGCGATAGCGAGGAAATGGGCCAACATCGCTGAAAAACCAGCGATGTTGCATGGAGAAGGGAGAACACCTTGCTGATACGACCCTGTGGTCGTATCAGCATAATCCACCCCCATGTTAGGAATGGCTAACACCTGCTAATTGCAGGTGTTAAATAAATAGGCGATGACCCCGGTTAGCGCGACTTTTCACGTCGCTAACTGGGGCCATGGCCACCTTGCTAATAGGCGATAGGCCTGTTAGCGAGTGTTTCCCAGGTTTGTTCGTCGGGAACGCCCACTTTGCATGTCATTAGCGATAAATATCGCTGACATGCAAAGCAGTAAAAAAACGGGTGCTAATGCCCGCAAACTGTCGCTAACTGCTGTTAGAGACAGTTTGCTGATAGGGCGATATAAATATCGCCGCTTTAGCGACAAAAAGTGCCGCTAAAGCGGCGATAGTGCCCTTGCTAATATGCCCCTGTATTAGCTGAGAGAATAGCAGTAAAATGGGCTTTGGCCAGAGAAAGGCTTTACGAATGTAGTGAACTCATTGGTCGTCAACTGGCTATTTCCATCAGACAACAGGCGACTGCTAACACAATCTCCTCAATTGAAACTAATTCCGAAGGGATTACCAGTGACCCTATAAAAATAGAGGCGGCTTTCAGGGAATTTTACGAAAAACTATACTCTGAAGATATCACCAGGTCGGCTGAATATAGGCAAAACGAGATCAACAGCTACCTGGAGGTAATACCGGTCGCTGAACTTAACGATGAGAACCGTGAGTTAAGGGAAATCTCCCCAGATTGGGATGAAATTGCTACTGCACTAGCAAGCCTCCCTGATGGTAAAGCCACCGGAGAGGACGGCATTCCTGTTGAATTCTATAAAATCTTTGCATTACAGATAAAAGACCTTTTTTTAGACGTAGTCATCTCTATTTTCAATGGGTCCTCTCCACCCCGTTCTTGGTCAACCTCAAAGATTGTAATATTCCCTAAAAAAGATAACTCACCTTTGGAGATGTCATCATATAGACCCATAACCCTCATTAATACAGATTCCAAAATATTCTCTAAAATTATAGCATCCAGATTATCCTTAAAAATCAAACCTCTTGTTTCTAGCTGGCAGCACGGGTTCATTCCGAAAAAGGGCACTACTGAGCACATTCGTCGGACTATCACCTTATTCGATGCCGCCAAAGTGGCAGGAGACCCGATCGCATTAATCCTTTTGGACGCAGAAAAAGCGTTTGATCGGGTCTCCTGGCAGTTTCTGTAAACCAATTTTCATAGACATTGTATCAATGTGTGACAGGAAAGTGCTAGTACAACATCTTCGGCCATCAGGTTACGGCCTTGGACTTCGTCCAGGTTGACTTCATTTGGCAGGCACACAAGGCACATGCGCAGAACCATTTGCCTCTCGAGTTTCAGGTCACCAACCCAGGCCCAAGTTTACTGAACTAATAAAAGTGCAAGAAGAAAATATTAGAATCCACAAATAAAATGTTTCACTGTATACCCACTATTTCTATTCTATTCCCAATTAAATATATATACTATCCCGCGTTAGTAGCGCTAGGAAACGACAATTTAATAATGACATGAGAGCAAGCAGAAGCATGTGAAAACATCAAGCAGCCATTTTAATGCACACTGCGCAGAAGCAGAAGTTTCCCACCAAGCAAAGAAAGACGTCACACCATGTGATATGGTTGCGACATGCGCATTGAGCTTTCCCGCGCATTGCAGCCATTTTGGATTACAGACAAGCGTTATTCATTAGTAAAACACATAGGCAAGCATCTTTTTCTTTTGTGCCGTGAATGCAAAGGTTAGTATTAACAATACAAGTTTAATTAATTAATACTGTGAGGAGGATTGAATACAAGCAAGTTTCATTTATGAAACCTTGCTCCATCACATGCATAAACCATTCCCTGGTGAATGAATTGGAACATGAGTGACTCTTGCACAATAAGCATATCAGCTTTGAGCAGTGCTTCAAATGGGGAAAAAAATAGTGCAGGTACTTATTTAAATGTGGCGATTGGGCAGGGCTGAGGGCGTGGCCAAAGGCAAGACATGACATACTTATTGACTTCTATACTAGTTGTAGCACATACCAAAACACATGAGAAATGGTTTCTATGAACAAAATAGGTTAAATTGTTACACAAAAGACAAACGCAATGATATTTTCACAATTCCTTGTTTTGTAATATTTGCAGCTTGAATACTGTTATTTGCTGTTACTTGGCACAATACTATATATTCTCGAGCATGCAGACACACACAGAAAGAAACGAACAGATGTGCATACACAAAGCATTCCACACATTTCTTTTAATATTCCCCCAATAGTGTCTCGAGTTTCTTCCTCTTTTCTCACACGAAAACACACACAGGTAACAGACACACATAAGCAGACACTTGCACAAAAGAATCAGGTGAGATTAAAGCCATTTTAACCTCCTTATCTCCCATGGCTTTCTCAATTGCACTATCACCGGGCTGCCTCGATTCCTTTCAACACAGCATGATGGTAAACACCCAGATATCATGCAAATGAGCCCACGTTGAATAGTTCAGCGGGGGCTCGGCTCAGGGCTACAGAAGTCTTTTGACTGTCGGGGACAGGTTACCAGCCCTAGCAGCAATGCGCCTATCCTTTAATGAGTACCAGTACTCTCCTCGGCAGTAGAGAAGTGCCGGTACTCAGAGTGATAAAAATAAGAAGTGCCGGTACTGAGTACCTGTGAGTACCGGCCCATTTAAAGCACTGGCTTTGAGGGGAGTGAAGCTATGTCGAGATACCAAATGGGACATTCATTAACTTCTTGTCATGCGCCTAGTAAATAGAAGGAGTGACGTGGATCCCAGCTCCACCCTCCCAACCTCTTCTTCCTTGGGAGATGTGACATACAGAAAATGAGGAGGTGACGATGGAGGGAGGGGGAAGATAAGGGGACTGAAGGTTTCTGGGATGCGTACTTGTAAACATATATCTTCTTCTTAGATACTTTTATGAGAAACGAAACACAGAAATTACCTTTTACCTGAGTTCTGGGTGGAGTTAGATTAATGTGTCTCTCAATATAATTTTGGACTTGTAATTAGACAGTTCTTTACCTTGGGTACACCCTCTCTAGAAGAAATCTAGTGCGTTAATATCATGCTCTTGCACATAGCTATGTTTTTTTCAGGATACTCCCTCTGGACCAAATCACAGTAGAAAATGGTTAATACATTAGACTGAATTCCATAATGGAATGTATTTGTAGTACTAATGAATAATCTTACATAGAATACCTTTTTTATGTTTAGATTTATCCTAGATGGAATATGCAACGTCACATAATCTCTCCCTATCCTTTTTCTCAGATAATTTTTATTTATTTTACAAAAATAACTAAGGAACAGAGCAATACAAAAAGAGCTGTACACTCTAGGTGTCCTGGGAAGTAAGGGACAAGACATCGATCTCCATATGACAATATCTTTGACAACAGTATGTATGAACTAACGTGTGGATGGGAGAAAACAGAAAGTTGTTATTTTAAAACAGATGTGGAGATAGTTACATCTAGCATTTGGTGGATCAAGTCAGTCACAATTGAAACAGACAGAATGGAATGTACCGCAAACCAAGTCTTCTGGCTCTTGAAAAGAAGAGAAAAGGAGTTAGAGATAGAGAGTGGAGAGTGGAGGGGGAATTATGGGAGGAGAAGAGGGGGTGGTGGGTTGGGTCTAGAATAACTTCAGAATATAGGGTAGATCCAGAGTAAATGTCACCCCACAAGAAAGGGGTGCGGGGACATGGGGGGGTTTTATGGCTGTTTGTTCTTTTGCAGGTACTTGTCAAAGGCATCCCATAATCGTTGAGGGCTCGGAAGGCCATGGAATTTGGAGTGTTTGATGCTATCAGCCCCTCTACTTGAGCATAGTAAGTTCCACCATTTGTCAAAATCACTCGGTGTGGTGGATTTCCAGTCAGAGAGAACAGTTTTGTTACCTACTGACAGGAGAAGATCTACAAGTCCTAGGGCTGTTGTTAGGAAGTTGATTTCTGATTGCACTTTTGTGATTTGGTGCAGCAGGTCTTGAATCTTTGTCCATAGCGGGTGAGTCACCTTACAGCAAAAAAGCATGTGTTGGAGGGCACTAGGTCCTTCTTCACAATGCCAGCATATGATTGAGTCCCTCAACCCAAGTTTGTTCAGTCTTGCTGGGGGCCAATAATTTTTGTGGATAGATCAGAATCTGGATTTTTTTAGGGAGGGTGTGATTTTGGCTTCAAAAGGAGGGTTCCAGATTTTCTACCAGGATGTTTCGTCAATAAGGAGGGAGTCTGTTGTAATGCGAGTGAGGCTCAAAGCCTGACCGTTTTGTGTATCAAGTAGTTTACACAGGTTGGAAGGGTTGTGGCCTCTTCTTTTAAGGGTGCCTAACAGAGCGGGAAAGTCTGGCTCGTGAGGGGGTTTCAGTTGACTTAGTACAATCTTGAGACGTAGGAACTTGTAGAAGTCAATATTAGGTAGATCAAAATTTCAATGTGGAGTGGAAAAGGAGATCGGATTGGTATGGGGTCTGAGACCAAGTATGGTATTTATACCGTTTTTGGCCCATGTGTCCCAAAAGACTGTTTTCCCATCCAGTCTAATCAAGCGGTTATACCACAAGGAGGCTAGGGTTGAGCCAAATGTTTGATTTTGTAAGCGTTTGTCAAGGAGGAGAAGTGATTTTACAGTATCCAATATAATTTGGTTGGAATGTTTGAGAGGGAATTTCGAGATCTTGTGGACTGTGAGGGCATAGCTGAAGGGAAGTAGTCCAGAGAGGTTGGCCTCAATATTAAGCCTTGGAGGAGGGTTGGGTTCTTGTGGGTTCAGCCACTACACACCCTGAGCAATCAAGTAAGCCTTTTGGTGGTGCGAGTAGTCTAGGATATTTATATCTCCAGAGGTTTTATTCCTCTTTAGGATTTTCATGGAGATCCTCAGCTTTTTCCTTTTCCATATGAATTCAGAGGTAGCGATGCCCACTGACTTAAAAAAGGCAGGGGATAAGGACACCGGAAGAATGCTGGATATGAAATTAATCAGTGGGGCTATCATCATCTTCACCATTCCCACTCGACCCCACTAGGTGAAATTTTTAGGAGACCATGTGGAAAGGAGCTCTTTAGTTTGGTCATTTCTTTTGCTCATTCAGTGGAACAGAGTGCTTGAGGTCCAGGGAGAACCACATGCCCAGGTATTTAATGGCCATTGGTTGCCATTTCAGGCCAGACTCACCAAACACAGCAGCAGTGCAATGAATGTTTAGGGGGCATACCTCTGTTTTGTCCTTATTTAGAGAGTAGCCCGCAACCTGTGAGTATCTGTTTATTACTTCCATGATGATTGGAATGGCTCTTGAGGCATCCTCAGTAAACAGTAGTACGTCGGCCTCATTGACAGCCACTACTGGTCTGCCAGAGGCAAAGCTGATACCTGAAATCCTTAGATTGTCCCTAAAGGCAGCAATGAGTGGCTCATTGACCAGTAGGAAAAGCAACTGTGAGAGGGGGCATCCCTGGCAGGTACCATGGGAGAGAGTGAAGGATTGGGATAGGTGGCAATTGACTTTTACCATAGCTGTCGGTCTGCTTAGAGGGCCATGTTCATGTGTATAAAGTCCTCACCCAGGTGATATTTGTGCAGAAAAGGCCAGGAGACCTCATCAAAGGCCTTTTCTGTGTCAAGAGCCAAGGCCACTGTTGTGGGGGGGGGGGGGGAGTTTTGCTCTTTCTAAGACATGGCAGAAAGTCCTAATATTGTCCCCAGCTAGTCTACCTTTAGGAAAACCTGTTTGAGAGTTGAGAATTAGTTGTTGGATAACTAACTCTAGAAGGAGGACCGCAATTTACACATAGTTCTTGCAGTCGATATTGGCAAGAGAGATCGGTCTATAATTTTTGACGTTCAGAATCACTACGATGGTAGCTTCCGAGGCCGAGCCTGAAATGCAGCCCGACGAGGCAAATACCCTAAAAACTGCATGTAGGTTTATGTGGTATGTTGTGCAGTGAAATTATGTGGATAGAAAGTATGTGGTATTTAGTGTATAGGAATTATGTAGAGTGGGATTATGTGTTATATGGAGAGTAATTATGTGGTATAGTAGTCTGTGTTGTGGAGTGGTAACCTCAGGTTAAGTCTTCCTCGTTTCCATAGAAGCTAAATTATGAACTCTATGAGATAAAAAAAAGAAGGAATCACTGAGGAGCACTTCTGGACCTAGTCAGAGGTATGAGCAGGGCCACTGGAATTATGCAACTGTTTGGCTGCACCAACGTTTGCACAATTATACATTTTCCGCATTAGCCACATAATCCATCATCTGGTGCCTAATCTGCAGATTTGAACAAAAAACCCTTGTTTCTAGCTCAAACGGCTCAAATGTTACAAAAAATGCAGCAACAAGTGTTACAGCCTGGTGGAAGGCCCTTTGCAAACCTAGAATGGTCACCTATTACTTATTGCTAAATGTGGGTGTTAAATTGGTACTAATGGTGTGCAAACCACTCTTGCTTCTTTCTGCGCCTCTCTTGCCATTTTCTACTATTCTGTTGCTTCTTTCTTCAACTTTCTTTTTTTTCTCTGCATTTCTTTTGCCTCTTTCTGCTCATCTCTTCCACTTTCTGCACCTCTCTTGCCTGTGGGGCTCACCTGGGGCGAAATGTAGGAATCGATGCTAGGTCCCAACTTCCCTCACCCACCTCCGTCGCCCAACAGGGTCAAAGCAAAAGAGGGAAGGTGGGGAAAAAGGGGAGACAAAACAAGGAAAGGAGGAAGGGGTAGAATCTACTGGATTGTCCGTAGGGTATCACCAAGATGCCTAATGGGAAAATACACAAATGTAAGTACGTTCTCTTTTACTGACAGCTAGCTGTATGTATCTCACACTGTGATATTATACCTGCCAATATGGTGTTCTTCCTATGCAGAGAATATTTGCAAATGGAGCGTAAGACACACAAGGTATCTAGAAAAGAAACATTCACTAAATGAATATTTGGACAGCAGAAGTTTTAGCCACAAACAAAAGATGAAATATAAAACATACCAACCTAATCAGGAAAAAGCCTTTGGAGATCAATAGACCCGTAGGGAAAAAAGGTATCTATTCTGCCTGAACATGGGAAAAACCAAAAAACTCATTTCCCATATCAGTAGAAAGATAAGGGTAAATATAAGGCAAAAAGTGCAGGGTATGATTAGGAAATTAATGTGAACCAAAAGTGGGTTTCTGATACTGTCTCTTTATATACTTCCTTTTAGAGAGAAGAGACGTGGCGCCGATAGGAGGGAACGGAATACACAACCATCAACAAACAAGGAACACAACTATTAGATAAGTATGGGAGTGAAACGAGTAAAGAAAAACAAACTCCCCAAAACTACAAAACAAGGATTCTTTAGAAGTCTTTCTCCTTCTTTTTTACAGAGCCAGACTGCAGGGCAACGAAGAGTTAACTTAGCCGCAAGAGAGAACCAAAGGAAACACTGTTGCCAGCCGGAGACTCGAAAAACACTTGGAGCCCCGGAAGAGCAACCCACGACTCGGAAAGGGAAAGCACTGCAAGAAGACCGAAGAGCAAGCCTGAACGTCAATCCAACTCAGCGAGGGAGCAGGAGGAAGGCAGGTAAGCAGGAGAAGCATACTAGGCCTGGTGGGGTCCATGATGGAACGCGAAGCTCGTTTCGCTTGCGGACCCCTCCCTTTATACTGCTCCGACGCTGCCTTCCCCAGCTGACAGGAGTCAGCGGACGGGGCATTCATTGACGACCGCAGGCGGGGCTACGAGCATGGCCACGGGTGGTGCTGACTGAGAAGCCCGACAGCACACCCCCCCTAGGACCCCCCCGAACAGGTTTGGGCTTATTGGGATAGCGGCGGTGAAACAACCGCACCAAACGGGGTGCATGCACCTGCGAAGCAGGTTCCCATGAACGTTCATCAGGCCCA